>MJUU01026846.1:59548-104278 GCA_002080025.1 Modiolus philippinarum
TTAAGTAGATTAAATATCCAATTTTGTTCATTTGTATAACATTTGTTTTAGAATCTTTGGTATTTGTATCAAAATATATCTTTAATTGTATAAGTAAAAAAAAAAATGGTGCAATCATCTGTTGAGTCTTATACATGCATCATTCGCAATCTTCCACTTCTTTTGGTGTATCTTTTGATATGAGATACTGTGATATGTCCGCCATTTTCCTCCTACCTTTTTTTAGAAATCTTAAGACGAAGGAGATTTTGGAGCTTCTTTGATTTTTATTTTCATTTTTTAGAAGTGCACTTTTAACGTTTATTGTAAACGATTACTGATAGAGTAAAATAAACCTGTTAAGCAAATAGTACATTTTCTATCAATAAATAAAGGGATATGGAGTAAATGTACAAGGGACAACATTCCTATAAATAAGCGATAAGGTAAAGTAAATAGAAAAATGCTTTTGTTATGGTCTTCTTTTTTGTTTTTATCTACTCTTGCTAATCGATGGCGTACTTTTAAACACCTTTTTTAAAAAATCTTGTTAAGAAACTTACAGATTAATCTCACAAGTCACTTTTCAACTACAAAATGAGATCCTTCTGGAAAGTAGACAATATAGCATTTTACTTGTGTAAGCCAAATTATTAGCAAAAACACTGATCCTGATGTTGGGCAAAGATCAGAATATTTCCAAATCACCCTGTGCGATTGATTGACATAGAAAAAAGAGCATACATAAATAGATATGTAAGGTTAATTTCCACAACTTTTGTTTCATCAGTGTGGATAAAATAAAACCACTTTTATGACAAAACGTTATCAAGATAAAAGGAAGTCTACATTGCTGAATAATTACATTTTATGAATATTCATTTGAATCCCGTCAATTTGTTTGGTGAACATCGCTCACGTGGCACATCAACTGTTCTGTTCTGTTCTGTAGTGGATATCCACCCTCTGAGAAGGGTCACCGTGTCGCCACGTATTTAATTATTATATTATACAGGTAAAAATAGTGAGTCGCGAATTAAAATGTGCACGTTAAAAGATAAAAATTAAAATTAAAATAAGGCGTGCTCGCTAAAAGGTAAAATAATAAAAGAAATTAACTTGTATTTACACTATACATATGATGACTGGCATGGTGTATTAAAACTTATCATTTAAAATAAAATTAAAATTGACATTAACTTATTAGAATAAGGAAAATATTTATTTTAAAATAATAAAAAAGATGTATACATATAAGAAAAATATTTCAATAGTCCCTGGCTGAAGGGGACAGGGATAAATTGGTCATAGTTTAATGTTTGATTCTATATCAAACTTAATTTATATATAAATTATAGTCCTTTATATATTACTACATGACCGACAGCCATTCTAGGTAAGCACAAGGTACATTCAATTCAGTATTGTTTATTGTCCATCTATAATGTCAATCAATTAGCACTGATTTTGCGTTTGGAAAAGATTACATCTTTTACTATGAAGAGCATATAACCAGTCTCTGCACAGCTCTTCTACTTTAAATATATGTGATGGTGGGATATATTTCTGACTACTACAGTCTAACAACAAACGCATCAAACAGTCCTTTGAACGTGTAATTGTTTCGATGGGGGTGTTGTTGTTCTCCATAAAGGTCAGCAGTTTGGTTTTATGTATAGTTCTAACAGTGTCCAGCAAATTAAAAGTTAGAAGGAAATGTTCATAGTTCTCATCATCGGCATAACACAATTTCTGATTTGGCCTTTGCATTTACTCCGTATCCTTTTATTCACCATTGTCAAATTTGTATAGAATGCTCTGTGCTCTATATGTGCCGGTGAGTAGCTGGACTTTATAACTCCTTTCTGTACATCTCTTTTATGGTCCTTTACACTTCTCCAGCAAAGGTGTGGTTTCTTGATATCCCATTTGCTTGTATGCATGTGTTGCAAAGTTGTTTTTGTTTTTGCCTGTTCTGTCCACCTATCTCGCCATACTTTGTCAATTTCATTGTGTGTAATTTTCTTCTAGTTTTTTACTGGATCCAATATTATCGCATATGCAGAGGGAAGATTGTAGGATTTCAAGATGGTATTAACTTTTATAAACCAACTATTTGAGGTGTTGTCCTTAAGAGCGAGTTGTCTAATAGCAAGATGGTATTCAACAGTATTTGATGTTTTTGCTATTCGTATAAATAGACCTATGGCCATTTTTTGTATTATTTGTTCAATCGTTTCTGCTCCTAGTAAGATATATATTGCAGCATCTGCAGTCCTTTGAGGAAGGGATAACATTTGCTTGAAGGTTTTTTTCTGAAAAAGTTCTAATCTATAAAGGTCACTTTGTGTAAGTTCCAAAATTTCAATTCCATATAACATTCTTGGAATAACGTAAACACGCCATCCAGCTCCCATAAGGGAGTATAAGGTACCTCTTGCAATGGAGATTCGATTGGAAACATCTGCTCTGTTGTATTTGTCTCTTTCTAAACCTAGATGCTTTATGTTCTTTTTTTCAGTAGTATCGTCACCAAATAACTCTAACTTAAGTTCATTTTTGTTTGATCTAACCTGTAATACTTCGGTTTTTTTACTGTTGATTTTTACTTTGTCTTCAGATTTCTCAACTATTTGTAGAAGAGCTGATGCTTCATGTTTCGAGTTGGTACACAACATAATGTCATCTGCATATGTTGGACTTCCTAAGTAGAGTGTTCCAATATAATAACCTAAGCCTGATTTTTCTAAGATATCCAGTATGTTTTTATTATAGGCCTAATTAAAGTTAGCTGAAAGAATACCTCCTTGTTTAACACCTTGCTGGTTCAGGAAAGATTCCGAAATTTCACAATTACATTTAATTTGTGTAGTTGTATTTTTGTATATAGGCCTAATAAAATGCCAAATAGCTCCATTTATACTTTGATAGTAAAACTTCCAAAAGAGATGAGAATGGTCAACTACATCAAATGCTTTCTCAGCGTCTAGTGTTATAAGTATCAGACTGTCGTTGTTGTCCTTTGCTTCACATATAGCTTCAGTAACAATCAAGCCTATGTTCAATGAGGAGACACCCTTTGTAAATCCTTTTTGTAGCTGGTTTTGATGCTCGTTAAGGGTAGCTTCAATCCTGTTTCTAATACACATTTCTATTACTTTACATATTATTGAAATAACAGTTATTCCTCGATAGTTGGATGGATTTGTTAAATCTTTGTTCTTTTTTGGTACAGGTGTTAATAGTCCTTTTTTAATAGCTTCTGGTATGTGTTTTTTTTAATAGCCTCTGGTATGTGTTTGGTTGTAAACATACTGTGTATGATGATTTCCATATAATGTAAAAGTTGTTGTCCACCATAGATTAAATGTTCAGATGTTACGTTGTCTATATCTCCAGATTTGTTCCTTTTCAGTAATTTGATAATGTTCATAAGTTCAGATATGGTAACTGGTCAGAGTTATTTTCACATAGTATGTTTATGGATTCTATATCAAGTTGTACCAATTCATCATGTTTTTTGTTAAAAGTGGGGTTGTCCTTTTGTTTGGCTAAACTTGCAAAATGATTTTTAAATCCGACTATTATATCTTCAGGTTTTGAGAGTTCCGTATCATCTATACGTAGTAAGCTAGTAGATTTAGTTGAATTTGATCGCTGCCTGTTGATAAGCTTGTAAAATAAATGTTGGTCTCTTTCAGACGCACTCATGATTTCCTCATGTAATTTCTTTCTTTTAATGGCAGTTTGTTCCCTTTGGATTGTTCTAACTCTTCTTCTGGTTTCGTGGTGCTTAATACGATAGATGTTATTACATGCAGAAGAATATCCAGCTTTTTTCCAAAGATGGTGTGCCTTTTTGAATTTTGCTACAGCGTTAGCTAGATCTGGAGTCCATTCATATTTTTTTCTCTTAGATTTAAACTTTTTTTGCTTGATAGGATGACATGCAGTTGCGGAACTTTCATGTGCAGTTATGAGTTGACTCGTTGCTTGTTCAACTCCATATGGTGTTGGTGTTAGGAGATAAGTGTGGTCGTTGAGCATGTTGCTGACGAAAAGTTTGTACTGTTCCTTATCAACCTTGTCCCAGTTGATTTTTGTGGATAGCTTGGTATTATACTGTGTTATTTGTCGTTCTGAATCAATGTTAAGACAGGCAGAAACAGTATGATGATCAGAAACATTGATGCAGTCTGTCAGTACCTCAACATATTGAATTATATTGTTTGTTCCATCCTTTAATTGCCGAATTATGTAATCTATTTGGGAGGAAGTTTTTCCCTGATGGTATGTATCTATATTTGGATAATTAACTGTAAGTTTCAAATTCATCTTGAAACAAAAAGTCTTAAATAGGTTGTCTTGAAAATCCTGGTAGTTTCTTGAGAAGGATGCATTAAAATCGCCACATGTCACGATTATATTGGTGTCCTGGTATTTTTGGATAATTTCTTGAAGAATGTCTAACGATGTTTTAAATTCTTCATGATTGCGGTCTGTCGCTCTAGCTGGAAGGTAGACATTGGTGAGGCAGATATTTAAATCTTTTGTTTTTATTTCAATAGCTTGAATTCTTTCATTTCCATCTGGTAGTGATGTAATTTGGTTGGAAATTGATTTTCTATATAATATGGCAATTCCGCCCTGACCTCGAGGCCTATGTGAAGGTATGAGTGGATCAGAGTCATCATGATGTCTAGAGAAGACATTGAAGTCAGGATGACATTGTTTTAGCACTTCTTTTTCATAATTATATATCCAGTGTTCTTGTAAGAGGATAATATCCTTTTGATCTAAGAGTTTATATAGATAAAGTTTATTTGAGTGAAGTCCCTTGATGTTCAATGTGGCGAGTTTTATCGGTCCTTCATTTTTTTCACATGATTCTTGATGGTATAGGTGCCACGTCTGGTGGATGGTGGCAACTTTGTCCTTTTTCTAAAAAAGAGTTTGTAACCGCAGCAAAACATACAGTTTTTACATACAGTTTTTACTGCCTTTAGTTTTGTTTTGTACTGCATGTATTATAGGACGACAAGATTTGTCATGTGTAGAGTCTTCATTTAGATCGTTGGTAGCAAAACAGTTTTTACTACTTTTGGTGTTGTTTTCACTTTTAAGTTGTTGATTGTCTTGAGGTCTTGTATCTAGACTGTACTTATCAATGGCAGCTATGCATTCATTGTTATCTATGCTTAAAGTTTGAATTGAAGATAGATGTTTCTTTGGTTCAATATTTGAACTGGGTGAAGCATTGGCAGCAAGACAGTTTTTACTGCCATATGTTTCATTCTGGGATGATGTTGTTAAACTATCCCCGTGTTTAATGCTTAGTTTGTCTATATTACTATTGTCTAATTGGGCTAATGGGTGATGAGAGGAATCAGTAGCAATACAGTTATTACTACTGCCTACAGTAGAGTGTTCCTCTTGAAAATCTGTGTTACTTGACAAATCATCTTCATTATGTACTTTAAAAGAACGGGTACTGGCTAATGTATGGGCTTGGGCTCTATTTTTTCCATTCCAATGTTGTGAATGAGATTGTTGTTCCCAGCAACACAGTTGTTACTTTGAGGTGTCTGATTTGATATTAAATTTCGTTGAATTTCTTCCGTCTGGTGATTTCGATTGATTAAGTGACTTTGAGGATTCAGATACACAGCCTGGGCTCGATTTACTACTTGATGGTAGGTGCCATGATTATGATAATATGGTGATAGTAAGAATGGTGAATTAGCAGCAATACTGTTATTACTGCAATTTAAGGCCACATAGTTTACTGGATTTTGGTTTTGAATTGCTCCATAATGTGAAGCTAATGGTTGTCGTGGAGTATATTGTGGTGGTCTATAGATCATCCTTGAGTCAATAAAATTGGTTGGATAATATGTACATGGAATTCGTGGGTCTATCTGAGGATTGTTAAATTGCACTGCTGAAGATTGATAGCTGTATAGACTGTTATGTTGTAAACCAATATTCTGCTGTTTTAGAAGGTTGACTTGATTTTCAAGATTAACTATTTTCATATTCATTAGTTCTTTTTCTAGTTCCTTGATTTTGCTGTCCAATTGGTGGTGATGATTCCCACAGCAGTTCTGTTCTTGTTTTACATCATTTTGGTTACTATAGTTAAAGTTCACGGGATCACATAGTCTGTTAATCCTCAAGTTCTTGATTGTGTTATTATTGTCACGCATAGTATTTTCCAAATTAGCTATGTGTGCTTCTGCTACTGCTAATTTTGATTTCAGATCAACCGTCTTCGTTGTTTTTGTTGTCCTTTTAATTATCACTGATTTAGATGTTTTATTTTGTGGCAGGTATAAGTTTATATCTTGAATACTATTTGGTAGAGCAATTTGAGTTTCTAAAGTCTTAACGAGAGTTTGTTCTTGGTCTTCTAGTACATTAGACGATACTTTAGGCGTTAGCCTTTGAACAGTTATATCAGGGTTGATCGACTCAACACCTGTGTCTATCATGAGATTTACTTCTTGAGTAGATATCCCAGCTGTAGATTTTAATGCACTGTGTGAGGAGGTGTTGACATGTTTTGATTCGTCTATATATATGTCTTGAAGTGATCGTAAGCATGATAAGCACAGATACTGTTCTAGATCTTCCACAGTCATTGTATTATATTCAGATGTTGTTATATTTTGACAGTGCAAGTGGTATTTTTCCTCACAAGAGGAACAGATGATATAAATAGAATCTTCAATGTCCTCCATACATGATAAACAATTCAGTTATTCCTGTATGTCTAACCGTACAGGTGGTATGTGGTTATTGTTCTGTGGTACTATCTCTAATGATTGGTCATTACTCATTGTTCCAGCAGGGGTTGGACTTAGGCTAAGCTGTGGAGACTGTTTTGATTTTGATACTGTGTTCATATTATTCAAAAAGAAACCACATGATTTTTTAATCTCATTGTTAATCATATCTAATAATTCACTTGATGGTATTTTTTTAAAATCAATGGTAAATCTTGTGTAATAAAGATGTTCAGACCTTTGCCATTGGCTCCATAGAAAATGCAGATTTATATATGTTAAGTCTGTAAAGTTGTTTTCGACTTATAATGCCATTTTCTTTAGACTTAATACTTAGAGATTCTTCCGCTATTAGATTGTTCCTATCCTTTTTGTAATGTAGGGTTGCTGCTAGGGTGTCTGAGTTATCATAATATGATTTTGTTTCACTGTGAAACATAAGAAATGCAGCAGGAGAAAATTTCATATACAGATTATTACCTGCTTTCAATTCAGCATTGACGTCGATTCGTTCGGTTGCATCAATCATTTTTTCAGCTAACCTTTGTGGATTCATTGAGTAGTTGGTTGTTGTTGTTGATGTTGCATTTAGTGAACATCCATTTGAAGTTAGATTTCCTGAAAACTTCTGATGTGCTTTCTTTTGTTGCTTTTCTTTATGCTTTGCAAGCGCCAAACTTGGCTTGTAGCGATGCGGTTTAATAGAATGACGTTTTGGTCTTGTAGGAGTTGACATTCTTTTTACTTTTTGAAATTACTGATTTGTCATTTTAATTTATTATATTTTTTTCCCAAGTATGGTGCGGACAGAACAGGCAGATAATTTTACGCAAAATAGAATATCCTATTTGTTGAATCCTATGCTATTACAGCAACACTGTTGTTACTGTGTTAACTTATGAGATGCAAATCAAATATAATTTATTAAGATTTCAACAGCAATACAGTTATTACTGTTAATATATTTGAATTTTTAATATTGAAGTTGAATTAGGTTAAGGTTAATTACAGCAACACAGTTGTTACTGTATATTTTGCTTAATCTCTAAGTGTTAATTTGATATAAACTACAGCAACACAGTTGTTACTGTTGATTGGTTTTTATTAGACAGGGCTAGTTCATCAGTATATCAGACATACAGCAAAACTGTCTTTACTGTACTTAATGCTTAGATTTCTTCTTATGCTTTCTATTGAATTTGTTGTATGTTGTTTTGAATTTCTTGGCAGAGAAGCAATCCAACACTATCTGTCTACCAATCCTTTGATACCACAGTTTTGCTAGAAGTGAATGTGGATGTTCACCATCAATGTATACATGTTTGTAGTTATAGTGGCTTTTAGCTTTTTGTTCTCTGTCCTTTACGCCCTTTAGTTGGTCTAGTCAAATCAAAAGAAAATTTTGGGGAGCGTTTACTATTGCCTGTATTAATTTGTCGAATGATGTTGTTGACCTGATCAATCTGTTTTGCTAATTTTAAATCTTCCTCATAATAGGTTTGAGGGTTGGGATGTCCCCTAGATTTATTAAATTCTGAGATTGAATAATGTGGTATTTCTAGGAGAGTTACTGCAGGTTTATGTTTTTTTTTCTGGTCTCTTGTATTGCAAGAACTATATCCTCCAGCTTATCTTTGATATATTTGATTAATGATTTAGACTCTTTAAACCGTAGCTTAAGATATTTTCCCTCCTTCTTTGTAATGTCACAATTGCCTATCCATATGTATACATGTGTGTTTTTGAATCGTTTAGTACGTTTGTAGAGATTGTCTCTAACCCAAAGGAGAGAATCCCGAAGCCTTGTTCCTGGTTGATTGATAAACTGGATGTTTAGTTGACCAGTGTCAGTTACTTCATTTTGTATGTACTGACCTTTGCTGTCTGCTAGCAGTATTGGGGTCACTTTTTGGTTCAAACTACTTGTTTTAATCTTTATGACACCAAGACTTCTTCTGATATAGCTGTTGGTCATGAGCAAGTCTTTCAATGGGGGGGGGGCAAATTAGAAAAATGGAGGTAACTGGACCTTTTATATGGACTTTAATCTATGTTTAAGTAAATTAAAGAAAAAACGTTGAATATGTTAATTAGCTACATGGTTTTTCTTTTTTAATTAGTAATAAATTAAAAATTTTATGACTTAATATTAAAAAAAAATTCAAAAAGTTGAAAATAAAAAAAAAAAAAGATGTCTGTATCGCGGGAAAAAAGTCCGTGCAGAATAAGTGGCAGGATGAGATTTTAATATATGCGATATTAAAATGGGTTCAACGAACAAATTTTTTAAAGTGGCTTTACTCCGAAAAGCCTATGTAAGATTAATATATGTATATGTTTGAGTAAATGTTAGATATCCCTGTATAAAATTGAAATTTTTGTCCTCTTCAAATCTTCAGGCGACCATCTTCACACTTGCGCAGTCTCCCAACGTGAGGTTGCAATTCCCATGAAACACATTTGATCATATGACCACGTGGCGGATGAATTAGTAAAAAAAGAATCCCATTGTACATGACATAATATCTTTTTAATAAATTTGTTTTTTATGATTTGGTTTTAAAATGTAATTATAAGAATTGAATGCATTATTTTGAAGTTTTATAAGGACTATGAAAGTGTTGACCGGGCGCACATTTTCAACATGAAGCGCTAACGGTCAACACTTTCATATCCCAATGAAACTTCAAAATAATAATGCAGTAAATTCTTAAATGAAAAATAATATTGTTAAAGCCAGTTCTAAATTTCTTCCAGGCACGGACCATTTGATTTTTTTNTGGGGGGGGGGGGGGGGCTGGTATTTTTTGGAAAAAAAAATTTCTGGTCCTGTTTCTGTCAATTAGAAAAAAAGCCCGGCTCAACAAAATTTCCTAGCATTGTGTATATTGAAAAAAAAATCCCTGCTCAGGTAAAAATCCCAGTCCCCCCCCCTCCCCTGAAAATCAAATGGTCCGTGCCTAAATCGTCAGATAATGTTCGCTTTCAAAATCGATCAAAATCTTAGAAATTGTATTTACAACAGCACAAAAGCGGTACCACATGAGCTGAGGTATCCCGTTCGCTACACGAAGAAAAGTACCGAAATTTTTGTTCTATACATATATTGCTTTTTATTATATATGCCTAATCATTACAGTTGGAATAACGAAACTTCTAAGATCGTGATGGATTTTCATGCTTGAAACACGTGTACAACAAAACAAAATTAACTGATCATTATGCGATTGAGTATTAAAATATAATTTGCTTAAAACACACAAACCAAATTTGGAACTGATCACACAGAACTTAAATCGGTCATTAACAAGTTATGCTAATTTTTCCAGGCGATTAAAATTCTAACCGGCATACCATATTAAATCAAATAATTATTGCAGATTTTCTCGCTCTGTTGACAGTAAAGAAGGAGTGTATCATTACTGTTAACAAATATATGGAAATCAATTCTAGGATGAGACTTATACAGTAGAGTGCTACCCAATGCTGTAGTCTTTTTGAAAGGAACAAACAAAGATATTCATTGCTCTAAAGTAAGTAATAAATTTTATAAGTAATTTTTATACAAAGTTATTTTCTTACAGTAGATATTATATCAGAAATGGCAACAATTAATTTTTTTTTCATTGGATTTCTTGTACTTAAATTTTCCACAAAATTCCAACACTTATTTACATTTTTGTTGCAGCAGACTTGAAAAAAAAATCTGACTAATGAAAAACACTATTCTATTTACTGTTTATCATATTATGGAAAATGAATCATCAAATATTAAAGATAAAAATAAGATAAAAAAATTATAAATATATAAATAAAATTAAAAAAAAAACATTGCACACGAATTCCATACTATATGGGTATATCAAATGCATAAATTAGTACATTTGGAGAGGTTTTAAACAAATTTACCCATTTTCAACTGATTCTAGTTTTATTACGTGTCTTTGAATTGATTCTATTATTTTCCAAGGAAAATAAATTAAACTTAAATCACCAAATGATTATTTTTTCAAAAAGTTAAAAGTAATAATGTTGAAAAATTGACGATAGAGTGATATAAGATATCAAGGGCTGACAGCAACAAAAACATAGTTATTTGTTATATTTAACAATGATAGACATTTACTGAAAACTAAAGTAGTGCTTTGAAAGTAATAAGGTCATGTGTTCAATCCTGCAAAAATATCTATTTAAATCAAAATATACCAATATTTGCAGTAATTCTTAGTTCAGAACCTGACAATTTCAACAACTAATATCTCTTCTGTGTAGATAAGATTGAAAACATTAGTAATATAGGAACAGCGATATCTTTTTAAAAGCTAGGAGTGTTAAAAGCTTTACGGTTCAAAAGGTAGTCCAAATTCAGCTAAGAAAATAGTTTTGCATGATAGAAATACTCCTTAGATACGGTTTGTTTTTTTAATTCATATGGGAATTGACTACAGAGGTAGGTTCCATACTGGGATGTATGACATACACAGCGACTTCACTGTTCCAATAGTCACCTTTCCTTGACTTTGTAGCTACCTTCCAGCGCCATCATTAGGTAGTTAAATTTTCCAATTCATTCGCTACTCGAAACAGTTACTCCTTTGATAGAGCTCGGTTACTTACTAATAGGGTACTAAAACAAGGAAATTTTACATATACTGCAGAAGTCTTACTTTCGACATCAAGATCTTGTGGAGCGCTGTCGGATTTCTGTTTCCCAGATCAGATGACAACAGATCTTTTACATTAACAGCTTAAGTTTCTTTTTTCCTCTAGTGGATTTTATTTTATTGCCGACATTGACGTATTACACGCGGTAGATTTCTTATGAGAAACAATAGATGCTGAATTTACCAGTGCACTTGAACTGGTCCATGTTTTTTCATTGGCCAATGCTGTTAATCTGTATGTGTCCCCCCATTTGTCTTTTCGGTGATGTACTTGTGTAATGTCTGTTTATTTGTGTTTCCGATGTTGAAAAAGTCTTTGAATAACCTCATTCTGTACTGACGATTCGGTTGTAACTTACGTGATCAAGTTTAAACTTTGAATTTTGTATCTTGAAAAAAAATCTGTCCGTTTTGGGCCAGTACCGAAGTACCAGACGACTGAGCTTGTGATTCAACAAACCAGTCGACCTTACTTTTTTGTTATAAAACCATTTTGCTACTTTCTTTCCTTTTTTCAAAATTTGTCATACAAGGTGAAAAATTCACCAACCGTTATACAAGAAATTCATCTGAATAAAAACCCATTTTACATAACACATATTAACTCTTTGGACGTCAATTTTTGAAAAAAATAACACTCCTTTGTTCCTTTGGTATTATACTGCCTTCATTTTATAAATTGCCGAGTAGAAGTTGTCAAATGTAATTGGGAATGCTTTAAGAGAACAGTATTTTACAATATAAGAAACACCCTATCTGCATTTTAAGATACAATACATTTACAGAAAGTTTGAGGAAAATACTCAATTACAAACTTGATAAATAATGTGTAATTGCTAAGAAAAAAAAATGGCGATAAAAAATGTTTTAAATGGAAAAAGATGGGAAAAACACTAAGAAAAGAAGTGGAATGAGTACATCAATTTGACCGAAAGCAGGAAAACCAAGTATTTTACCCTAAACTGAAGCTGGATCGAAATATAAAGTGGCTGTTATATGTAGTTGATGATGTTAGTGTGCAAGATGGCCAAAGATTAATATCGTCGATGAAAAGGAAGTAGCAGCAATTCAAATACCTGAAAAGGGGAAACCCCAAACTGAATTACAATACTAAATATAAAGTTTATATATATGATAAAAATGATTGATTGAATATTGTTTAACGTCTACTGAGCAATATTTCAGCTATATCAAGACGAGGACAAGTTTGTTAATAAATAATCACTTTGGGCAATGGAAAGGGTCATGGGACGGGACATTCTGACTGCCACTGGAAAAGTAGGGTGTAATCGAGAGGGGCTGGGCATTTCGCCTTGTAGCCAATCACCTACGGACAACTAAAAAAAGAGCTTGCTACAAGGTTCTTTAATGTGCAAAAGGCGTGGCATTTCTTCCAACACATGGACCTGAGTAAACGTCCCATCCGAAAGATGGTTTGTGTATTTATTCATCTCGCACAACCACGGACATCAAGTTTTGAGGGATAGTACCCCGCAGCCTGGAATACTGTGTCCTATTTCTATATCCCGGGGTTCCCTCAGGGTAAGAGAAAAATGAAGAAAAAAAGGCCTACCGGATGGATGAAAGACAGCAGCGTTTATGATTCTACATACGTGTATAAATTTTCCCTCTATCCATTTATCAAAGACAGACAATTCTATCAACGGGGTATTTAATTCCGGTCTTGATCATCATTAGAAAGCAGTGAGAATACAATTTCATATATTTTTATCATGTAATGAACCCTTTTAATAGTTGTTTTGTAGTACTCAAGACTACTTTTGGATTATGGCTAATGCTGCAGATGAGGGGTTACTCCTTGAAACACGTGTACAGCATAACAAAATTTGTTGTATTTTTACGCAACTTCGGTATTTTTTTTTTGTATTTTATTAATTTTCCTCTGCCCCAAAATGACTTATTTAGCCCCAACATGTCAACTGGCCAAAGTACATCCCAAGAGTAATCCTGTCTCCTGTCAAGCAAACGGAAAAAAAAGAAGAAAAAAAACGTGGAATTTAATTAAGCTGGTAACATGAAGTAGTATACAAATGTGATGGAGATGCAGTTATAAACTCCATAATAGATCTTCATGTTAAATCTCGAAATGGTTATTATGTATGGTTGCATAGAAAAGTGTTAGAAAAAGCTTCATCTGTAATATGAACGTTAGTTGGGAAATGACAAGTGGTTAATAGATATGGCCAAAACGAGGTGGTGCAGTGCAGCATCTCAAGTACATGTATACCATGACTTCAAGACTTCAAGATGAAGAACAACAATAAAAGCGTTGTTCCATTGCTTATTTACCATGTATTTGTAGAGACTTTGTCTCATTTGCATTTACTCCATATCCCTTCATTGATAATACCAAGCCAAATATCAAGTTGTTGTTGCAGTGAAAAATGAGAAGAAAATAATGTGTGACGGACGGACGGAATGACTCACGGATAGTAATAAAACAATCGGAAATGTGTACTTATAATGACAGATTATTATATCAAATTAAATGAAACATTTATATTATGGAATATTTATCAATAACTGGACATTTTCCTACTCTTCTCTGGTTCTACATTGGCTGTCAGAGGTGGAGTACAAAAGTTTTTGATATTTCGACCTCTCCCCAATAGGCATTTGTTAGCATTCTTTATATATTTAAAACTATGTCTATTTTTTGCAAAGAAAAACTAATTATGCCGAAATCATTTTACACATTTAAAAAGTATGCTCTTATTAAACAATTCATCTTCATTTTTCATGCAATGGAAGCCATGACAATTTTTGTAATAAGTGCTAGTATTGCAGGCGCGGATCCATGCAATTTAAAAGGGGGATCCAATTGGAAAATGAAAGAAAATTTCGCGGAGCGGAGCGAGGCGCGAAAATTTTTGAAGTATTTCTTAGTAAAACATCAGGATAATCATAAATAAATACATGATTGTTCAAAAAGGGGGACAAGCCCAGGAACCCCCCTTGGATCCGCCAATGTATTGACGTCTACTCAAAAGAAGCAAAAACCATTCTAAGATCTTGCCTATGCTTGTAATTTCACTATTTTACCTTATGTGTAGTATGCAATTCTTTTAAATATGTCAATGTTGAATTATAAAATGTCTTTGAGATTTTGGGATTTTATGAAAACTTATAAAAGATAATAATAAAAAAGGCGTTTTAATCATTACAAATGACTTTGTAACTGTAACATTTTCAAATTTCTCATAATTGTATTTTGATATATTTGGTAACATGTAGGATTGGTAGTTTACTGAAATAAATAATTATGACGTATTTTATATCGGTTTACTGTCCAATTCCTTATTGACTACAAAAATATGTAAATAATTGTGGTCATGTGACATTTCTTATTCTGTGGTAACATCATTCAAATATAGCATTTCAACCAGGTCAATACATGGGTTTTGGTACCCATAAACCGGTTTAACCCTACCGCTGTCTTTTGCTAGTGCCGGTACCAAGTCCGGCTGTCCCGAGTTCCTATCGTTGTTTACGTTTGTCTTTTGTCTAATTTGTGTTTTTCCTGTGTAGTTCCCTAGCAGATTGTGGCATGTAATTATAATTTTCAGCCATTGTAGGTGTTTCCTGTTGTCCCTTTTATTTCATGGATTTATAGACCAGGCTAGAGCACAGTCCGAGGTCTATATACACATACTCTCATCAGGCTTATAAATCCTTGTATTGACAGAACTTGCCATACTATAATTGTTTTTATATTTTATGACATTTTTTCTTGTTTATAATTGGTACGTAACGTTCAAGGTGTTTGTATATTAAATATGCTGTAAACTGGACGTTTCCAAATAAAGAAAGTTGTGTTGTATTTATGGAAATACCAGATGTATGCCATATTTATAGAACGTCTTGTGAAATTAAATGAACCAATCACAACACACAAATAATATAGAATATAATAATTCCATATGTCGACTTCAGAGTACAAAAATATCACAGTTGCATAATAAACGGTGAATTTTGTGATACTGTGGATGTATTTCAAGGAGGAGATATGATCATAATAATAGTCGTTTGTTTTTTTTTTTTAACTACCTCTGGTTTAATGTTTTCTCATTTGGGTCCTTTGTTTTTCCCCTCTTCCTTCTTTTCAGTTTAGTTTTTGACTTTTTGGACATTTAAAAATTATGTTACATCCATATCGATTCAACTTGTACAGCACACAAAGATATTATTTATCACGATACAAACTTTTCGTACAACAGTGGAATCAGCTGTGAAAGCAATAATGACCTGTCCTTCTATCGGTATCACTGTCTTTTTTAGTTGCCAGATCTGTCAATATATCGAATATTACAATACCTACTGTATATAGATTATTAATAAAGATTGAACATTCCCTAATTCACATTACGTTCTATCAATTTAGATAACATTTTATGAGTAGAATTTAGTTAACAAATGCAGACCTGTTGATTTTTTAACATAAAAAACAAAACAGCTAATGTACTCGAGAATTTTGTACTTTTTATATCGTGGGTTATCTTTTTTTAATTAGTTCTTTTTGCAGTTTTTATAGACTGAAAATGTTTTGCTCGATGCAATTAATCATGCTTCACTGACTTATATCTTCAAATGATGTTGTCGTACAGGACAGGTATTCTAAACTGATTCTATGAATTTCTGTCAAAACGAAAATATGCCTGTACTAAGTCAGGACCATTATCCGGTATATTTCCACCTTTTGTTGTCTTTTTTCCACTTGGACTTTGGCTCTTGACAATTCTGTTCGTTTATTGTGTTAATTCCCCAATTATAAACCTCAACACCAAGATACATACTTTGCAGATAGTTCTAAGAAGGTAGACAAGGACAGTCATGTAGTGATTTGTATAAAATAATTTTTGCACTCTTAGTCCCAAGCTAGCGAAGTATTGCCTACGATTTCGTGTTATTTAAATATTGTCAACAAGGACCAATATCACTGGAGGAAAAGTTTTCATTAAAAAACGTGACGTAATTCAATTTAATTATTGGATTCCTTCTATATCTCCTCTATTGATTTTTTTATTTGAAAAATAGTTGATTGAATATGAACATTTGTATGGGTAAAATGTAGAACTTTTGTAAATAAGTCTAGCTGAGGTATAAGTAGTTTGAAAATAATTAAATGTTGAATTAAAACTTCTACCGTCGTTTTCACATAATGCTTTGTGAAGAGCTGGTATTCTGCTATTTGTCTTGGGAAAAACGATAAACTGATTTCAAACAAAAATATCTATTAGATAATGATGAATTGGTTTTTCATACCAATATATGTTCTGCCTTAAAAACCAGCATTTAAGCAATTAAAAATGAAAACTGCTATGAAAACAATCCTCTTTGGAAACAAAGTAAAGTACAGTAGAGCGCAGAAAATCAAAGGCACTTATCAACATAGATATTCACGTCACGGTGGGATGGAGGTAGAATTTCGAGCAAAGCAGGAGAAAGAAAATAATATTTAGACGTTGTAACACACGAAGCCTTAAAACTCTTTTTAAATTAAAAAAAAAAAATCAATTTCTGTCAGAACTGTGATTCAAGATTCATTTCTATACTTTATACTGAGATGGACATTATATTTTTCTTCCTAAGACCTTGTAATTGCTGTTAAGTTGCTACAGGACTACCGCAATATTCGAAAAGGGGGAGGGGGATTGGCGCGCCATAAAACCGGTCTCAACCACCATTTTGTTTCGAAATTTCTGTACCAAGAGATTAACAGTTTTTGTAGGTGCTTATGTTTTCTGTGTTGACTTGTTTATCACACTATTATATATAGTTTTGTCCTTGTCTTCAGATTTGATGTTGTGACATCTGGGTTAAGGTAGTTGGGGTGTCTAAAACTGAGCATCTTTTTTGCGCATCTAAGCAAAAATTCAATAATTCAATGAGAATGTTGTCTAAATGATTTTGAATGTCTTTAATACAATAATTTAAATAAAAATGAGCAATTAGTATAAAGTTTGTTTGAATAATATGACATATTTGTTCAAATTTCAAAAGTTTTATCAAAGGGAGATAATTCTATTCTGAAATACCATGGAATAGGCCAAATTTTCTAAGTTTGTTAGAAAAATAAGATAATTAATTCCAATTCCTTTTTTGAATTTGTCAAAAGAATTCAAACAAAACACATTTATTACATTTTTTCCAAAAGTATGTTTTTTTTTAATTCTAGGGTCACCAAACTACTTTAATTGAGTTATCTCCCCTTTCCTGAAAAACTAAAAAAAATTTCATGTTTCATGACATAACTTTTTCAAATGGTCCGTGACATATCTTTTTTATGCTTTTGAATTGAAGTTCTATATCTTACCAATAAATATTAAAAGTTTGGAAGAAATTGTATGTCTGCTTATAGAAAAAATATACCCTTGAATTGTGGTATAGGGCTATTTCCCCCATAATTCTATTGTAAATGTAATGCGAAAACACCAAATTTGACCCATCTTTAGAAGTCTGTATCTTTTTTGACATATCCGTGACCACCAAATTTTTTTGCATATTTTTATAGCATATTGCTCAAAGTTTCATGGTACAAATTTTAAAAAAGTTCTTATGTCAAAAACCAAGACACCCCAACTACCTTAAAAAAGAGAATAATATGTGTTTTTCAAACTTGCACCTTGGTCTTGTTTGAGGTTAGAGAATGGAATGCTGTAATGGGTGTTAATTTGTTTTGTTTTAGGGTTAGACAATGACATTCACCAATCAGCCATCCAACAGATCATTATTACCCCACTTTTACTTAGGACTGAGATGAACAATTCACTGTCCTGTCACCTGTAAATAGCAATTGCTGTTGAGTTCCTGTTGAGCACTGCCACAATGGAAGAAGAAGTGTGGCGTGTAATAAAAGTGGTTTAACCCACCACCATTTCTTTTGAAATGCCTATACCAAGTCAGGATTATAGCGGTCGAAAATTTTTCGGTGGTTTTGCACTTTGCTTTGTATATTTGCCTCTTTAATCATGACTTGTTTTAGTCACAGTACCTATTAATGACTTGAAATGAAATAGAAAAAAAAGTTGTGGCAATGTTGTGTTACCTTTTGTAGGTATTATTGTTTAAGGCAATACCATAATTTTATTTCTTTTCACACTATTTATTAAGATCATAGTGTTTTTCAGATGTTTTGTGGAACGTCCAAGTTATTCTTGATAGTTATTATGATGACAATATTTACCAGTTTATCAACGTCACTTCCGGGTAAGTTTCTTAAATATGACGATATAATAAGTGATGACAGAGACATATAATATAAGAGATTGGCAACATGACGAATTCTCTTGAAATCACGTCGCCATAGAGACTTCGGTAAAACAACCATTTCACAAAAATAAATCGCTAATATCTTGATAAAATATGAAAATATCATTATAAAACTATCTAATCTCCACCAACAAGGTAAAACACTTTTCAGTTTTAGTAACTAGAAAGTTGTAATCATGGAAATAAAAGAGGAGTTTTAAAAGTAAACAAGGCACACCACGATCTTCGTCGTCAGAAATCTACATGAACTCTCCGCAAATATAAGTTGTCATGCACTGAACCAACTAACATGATTATTTAGATAGTGTCGAAAATCGTTGAACGGTAAGGCGTCAGCCGCACCGTTCAACCATTTTCGACACTATCTGAATAATCATGTTAGTTGGTTCAATGCATGATAACATTTTTGTGCGGTTATGCTAACCACAGTTTGCATTAAACTACAAAAACGATAATTACAAAATGACCTACATTTAACTACACGATTCTAAAAATAAACACTATACCAACTGACAATACACAACCGAGTGATTTATTGATTTTTCAAGTTGTATAAAGATTGTACCAGCAAAATGACGTTTTCGAAATACACTGAGCGGAAACCTTTGGAAATGAACGCAGATAAAACATTTCATATAATTTACATGCTATTCCAAATATAGATGGTTTTCGTATTTTAATTTTCAGGCTGAAATTACTGTTACATTACGTAGAAGTAAACTATGTTTAATGTCGATGTGTTTATTTTTCTATGCTTACTGCATGTCTGTTAATGTGAAACACTACATTATCACGATTATTGATTTTCTTGTTTTGTATGGCGGACATGGTTATTTAGCAGGTGGTTAATCAGCCAATAGAATCCAAGTTTACATCCGCATAACCGCACAATATATTTTTTGTTAATCATTAATCATTATTTTCTACAAATGTATTTTTAAATACAATAAATACCCAAGCTGCATAAAGGTGGTAAATTTCATTATGTTGTACACTTGTTTCACGGAGTAGCCTCTCACCAACAGCATTAAAATCAAACAAAATGGAGAGCTAACTACACTATTAAATAATTTTGGAGAGCAATTCATTTTTCGGTTAAGAAATATGACGACTAAATGGAGAGAAGTTTAAAAAGTTCTGATGTGGCTGTATCATGTTCGTTGTGGGTTGATAGTAGAGTTGCCAAGTTCAGTAATTATATGTCTCTGTTGATAATTAGTCAGTGTGTTCTCTATCAGCTTTTACACACATTTCGATTAATGGTTTTCCAAATGTTTCGAGTTTATCTGCACCGATGAGACATAAGTTGTCGAAATGCGCATATGAAGAACCTAAATTCACAGTTACTTCGGTATTTTGTTATTTATTATTCATCCTTTATCGAGTCATGGAAAATCTGACTTTGTCAAGTGCCACGCTGATATACTGAAGATCACATCACTTATGTGCCGTATTTTATCAGAAATATAATAGTCGAGTTTAACAGTTGATATTCTTAAGGGCACTTATTGTCCACCCTAATTTGCTGTTTCTTGCATTCATTTGAAGCCAACTTTATACAGAATCTTATAAAATATCACATCGCTAAGTTTTTTAATTTAACCTTTGGATAAATTCATTGAAATTGTTCTTTTACTCAGTTATCCATATTTCATTGAGTACTTACACCTTATGTATCCTAGTTAACTTGAATTTACAGATACTATAGAAACTAAAAAGTCGGCTCCATATTAAAACCTGTATCTCAAAATCGACTTGAACGAATTCAAACTAGAATTTATGACAGAATGGCGATTTCAATTTTGCTATCGTTAATTTCCCATTCCTTTCTATAAACATCCCATCTATACCTGCAGATGGCGTATTTGTATCTCAGTTGATACGATATGATAGAGCATCATTCCAATACGAGAACATTGTAAAAAAGATATTTATTCCCAACCAGAAAATAACTCCTCCAAGGATATGAAGATGACACTTGAAATTTATACTCTGTTGAGTCGTCTGACATTTTTACATTTTGCTAGAACTGTGTTTCTGGTTATGATTCAACTTTTGACATATTATTTCTCACATTACGGGCGATGCATGCAGAGCAAGAAACGCATTTCGGTGCTTCTGTTTAACTCGTGAATGTGTCCATGTAACTACTAATACTTGCGGCTGTTAACTAGATCATGAGACTCGAATAAACAAATGTATGTTGTGTGTCTTTTCTGTTTTCTAGTTAGTTTACTTTATGTCTATAGGAGTCTAGGATGATGTTTATTTCGCTGAACTTGATTACTCTTTATTTAGGGGCCAACTCCGACCTGCCGTTGGGTATGGGGTTTCCTCACCGTTCATTGAAGATCTTATGGTGGCTTTGAGTTGTTATCACTCCCCTTTGGGTCGTTGTCTCTTTGACACATTCCCCTTTTCCCTTCTTTTTTCTATTAATACACTAAACTTCTTTTATAAAATTTAAACTGACTGCTACAGCACTCAAAATCGATCAAAAACAAACTGAGATACAATGTTTAAAATCAACTTCTCTTTGAGGACAAGGATTGCATGTAATAAAACATTTCAACTTTTTAATACATCTATTAGTTTTTTATATCAAAATCTGCAAATATCGAACCAAAAATATTACCGTTGATGAATCAAACGTCGACATTAAAATATTTTTTCTTTTTTGGCACAAATATGCAAGCCTAGGTAGATAAACAATATTTGGCGAGTGTTGAAAAAAAAGTCATTATTATTTTACTGCATAAAAAAATGGAAGGGATATGAAATAAATATACTTTGGCAAAATTTCTACGAATACACGATAATGTTAAGCAAATGGAAAAACGCCTTTGCTGTTGATTTTTAACTATAATCCATTATCATTCGTTAGACAAGGAGCAAACATTCATACCTCATAATAAAACAAGGAGGAAACATTCGTACCCCATTATAAAGTAAGTGAGAACCGAACCATCAATCCAAAACGAATAATCCAAGGACAACGGAAACATCGGAATCAGCAAAGAAACAGAGACGACACAATATGAGTACAGCACAGAAAAGAAAAATGACACACACACACACACACACACACACACACACACACACACACAGATGAACAACACAGACCCAATAATAGAAATCATTGGCGAGATCATGTGCACCGGTAGAGTCAGCATCTCCTACTTCTAATATGACACCCGTCGTGTTAAACATGTCAAATAAGGTAGTAGGGTTAAATTCGGTAGAGGAAACAACAGTTAAGTTCTTAAAGATAATCCATCCCATAGTGGCCCACAAGATGATGATGTTGAACTTATAACTTCTAGAGGGATGACTTAGCAGCCTATTTGTGAGCAACCGGGCTCTATCAAGGAAGTCACTGTATCGACCACAGGCTCTTGATAACGAATGAGCTGGGAGATGTAAACTCCTTACGCCGGTGTTGCTGTGATGTTGCTACATAGAAAAGGGTAGTTGACTATTGAAAGAGTGAAGTCATCGCGCTTGTCGCACAGCCTAGTTTAAAGTCTACTTCTGTTGTAAATTTCGAGATGAAGGTAAGTTCAGGACGGCCCGACAACGGTCCTGAGCGGAATTCACTTACTAGATGCCCGACAACGTTACATCCCTGTGTCTTCTATTCGTGGATGTGAGATCGTCAACAAATCTAAAATATCGGGTAAAATCTCCTAAAATGGCAACAAATAAACGACCACAGAGCACTTATCCAGTCGATTATAGGAAAACGTTGCAAATACAGTCGGGGCATGTTGCCATTATATATCCAGATGGTCAGTATTATAGTTAAATTTTTAGAACATAAGAAAGCCAAATAATTGTACATTTATATGAGAATTCTTATAAGAACGATTTCGTCATAAATGACGATAGCTCTAGCAAGGGAAACCTTTTTTACGGTTTCTGTAGATTTGTTGGACTTCTGTAAATAAAAATCAAACTCTTGACCTAAGCCGTTACTTTCATAAATCTTTTACAATGTTACTTGTAGTATCACAAAAATCGGGTCAATCATCTTCTGTAATGTATAAATAAATATAATTGTGGAAAATTTAACCTCGATGAAACTCAATATTACTGTAATTCTATTTATATGATGTGAACTACCAAAGCAAAATGTTCAAATAATATTTATAAAATGCATTTTTGTTCATTATGTTCATTGTTTAGCTTTGTGCAAATAACAGCGAGGTGCTTTTAAAGCTTACGTTTAAGAAGACTAACTACTATGGGGTCAAACAGTGCTTTTTCCACTGTTCTGCTGAAGTTTACAAATATTCTAAATGTGTACTTGTTGACTATGGAACGACAATCTAATTTGCCATTCCCTGTCTGGTTTTGTGTAAAAAAAACTTAATGAATTTTATGTATGTTTAAAGGGCAACTTTCCTATTAATTAATCCCTATAGAATACTAGTAGTCCCTTTGAAATGATTATGTTTCCAAAATTAACAAAATGTAATAGTCCAAAAATGGCTTTACGTAAATCTTGTAATTTGTATACAATTAACTTTATTTTATTACATCATGAGAACTGGAATATATTTATTGAATCATCAAACAAAAAAATCAACATTAATTTCCTTCTTAAGATTCTGTCAAATCCTCATTCAGAATATTTACTAAGCAGGGTATTTTATAGTCATTTTATAATGTGATATAGTTGATATGTTGTATGTGTGCTTCATTTGTAATTGGATTTCGACAATTCGATGTTGATCTTCGTTGTAAATGAACGACGACAATGCTTGACAGTCCCAGTAATTCTTTAATATGTTTCATTATGTCAACAATGGTTGACATTTATGTATGAATTCAAGTGTAATTTTAGTAAGAAAATATTTGATAAAAAGTACAACCAACACCCACAAAAGGTTACCGGGAAAAATCAAATCAACAATTTAAACAAAAGTACAAATTCAAAACAATAAACGAAGCGAAAAAAAAAAATGTATACTAATTGAACAGATAAAAATCAGATAAATTTAATGTCTTTTTCAAGGAGCAAGATGAGTATTATGTTCCCTTGAGTCTCGTTCATTATTTGAGAACGAGATTTCACGATAAATGAAATTTTAAAAACTATAACGTTGAAATATTATAGCGTATGAATATTTGTTTGAAACGTCATACACTTTCGTACTAAATACAAATTCAGGGTAATTTTTATATTCCCGGACATCCAATATTGCACAAGACATTCACGACTATTCACAGACTCAATGCAAAAATCTGTACAATTATCGTCATTCGTGCTTGAATATCAATTCTAGCACGGCTCTTGTTAAAATCGCCAACCAGTATACTCGATAACCATATATATCGCACATGCGCAAATGGTATCGGAATGTGAGTAAACGGGATGAAAAACAACTATGTTTTTACTTTTGTTCGTCTTAGTCTAAAGAAATAAAGTTTAAGAACAGGTTTTAACTAAATCATGCCATTCAGACACGTGGATTCCAATTTTGAACTTGCATCTGTTTGAAAACGTCGCATTGTGTATTGTGACGTTATAGACACAGACAGCAATGAAGGCGAGAAATCCGCATCCTCTTAGGCCGCTTCAGAATGGATAACTTCATTTTCTGTCTTATTACATGTATATTGTTATTGTCATTTAACCATGCGCTTGGCCTTTATATTCGTAAATTTAAGGTTATAGACCTTAAATGGGATAATAGGAGATAGCTCATTTTTACATAAAAATTACTTGTTGTGATTGGTATGAATAAAACAAAAGATTTATAAAAATTTTATTAATGAAATAAACTACCCATCTTATCATGAAAATACATTCTTTTAATAAAACACTTCATAATGCCTGCATTATAATTTCCAGGTCTTGAATGGCATTTTAAAAATATTAAAATAAATGAAAGTCAGATATTTGACAATCAACTTGACGATATTATGGCTTTTTATGCAGTTTTCCTACCATTGTGAAAAAAATGGTAAGGTGATTTTTTTATAAAATTTTGACATATTAAGTCTTATGTGTAGAGGTTTTGATGAAAATTGAATTATAGGATTTTCGTTTTGAAAAAAATTGAATGGAGCTCTGTTTTCAGCATTGTTTTTGACATTGGAATCTCTTTGGTACTGTTTATGCATGCTTATGATATTTATTATCTGGTATTAATGTCTACAAGTTTCTAAGAATCACTTTATCAATTTAGGGCTAATTTATGCAGTTTCTTATTAATATACAGTACAGTAGTATACGCCTTATGGTGATTTCTAAACAAAATTAAAGACCCCTAAGACAGTGGTGTTTCTATGGACTGTAGATAAAAAATCTTACGATGAAACTTTTCAAAATTTTTCTTGAAGTATATTAGCACATAATTGTTTCATACTGCAAATTTAAAGAAAATTGAATTTGTGGAAACTTTTGGGGTTAAATTCGAATATACCTGCCATGAATTATTTCTTAAATCAAATCAAATCAAATATTTATTGTTATAAAAGCATAGTTTGTGACTTTAACTAATAAAAGTAAAACCAGGGAGTAAAACAATTAACAGAGCTACGAGTCCCATGTCCTCAGTTTTAATGACTGTTTTATAAATGACCCTATCTTTCTACTTGCTCTAGTTTGATGGGCAAAGCAAACATTTAATTTTCTCATTTTTAGTGAACATATTAAAATTTTCAGCATCTTCAGATATAATTATTTTGAAAAGATCTGATCGTAAAAAAGATTTTTTCTTACAATATAACAAAACGTGAAATTCGTCGTCCAAAATATTGCAAAACTTGCTCAGTCTATTTTCTCTAGGTATCTTTAATCATCTACCTTTTCTAGTTAAAAATTATTATAAAGTAAGTGAGAACCGAACCGTCAGTCAAAAGAACGAACAATCCATGGACAAAGGCAACATCGGAAACACTAAGAAACAAGGACACAAATTGAGTACGGGACAAAAAAGAAAAACGAAGACACACATACAGATGAACAACACGGACCCAATAAATACCATTGGTGAGATTATAACTTATTCTTAATTTTGCATTTAGCCTTTTTTTCAAAAATATGTGAATCTATGTAAATTTCCTTTTCTAAATTTTGTTTGAGATTTTTATATTAAAAAGTAGTATCGATTTTTTTTTCAAATTTTTGTTCATAAACTCTTGCAATAATTTAAAAAAAAATATTTTTAGATATTTTGTTATTGAGACTATCTAACGTTTACATAAACCCAGTCTGCTAATTACTTTTGCCTCTTTCTGACCTTTGATACCTTTAGATATAAGCTGCTTGTAGTCGTTGTCTTTGGATTATTCGTTTCAGACTGTGGGTGTGTTGCTCACTTACTTCAAAATGCGTTTCTCTTTACCCCTACCTTACTATGTATCAAGATTATGTTCCTCTTTTGTTATAGGACGATAATAAATTCTAGCATCTCTAATGCTAGCTGATTTTTTACCTTAATTTCTTATTTGAATGAAGGCGATAACAAAGTTCCCGAACAGAATTGTCAAGAGCAAACGGCCAACAGGCAAACAAACAACGCAGATGCAAAGCCGTCGGAAAATTGCCAACCGCAATGTTCCTCGCTAGGTACAGATATTCAAAAAGAAATGGTGGTTGGGACTGGTTTTATGGCGTACCAAACATCGCTGTTGCGGTATTTGATAAATGATTGTTTCAAATCACAATATGTATTCTATGTTAAAGCAAATCAATAGTTAACAAAACCCAGTAGTTTAATAACATCGTATGAACTGTACTTCAAATAACAGATACAGCCGAGGTTTATGGTATAACACCACTAATTCAGTCTCCCATAGACTCCCATGTTAAATTGCGCATGTTTCAAATTTTCTAGAAATTTTACTAAAAGTTTAAATGAAGTGACACGTGTCTCAACTTAAAGAGGCATCTTTCAAGAGACTCCCATGAGAAAATCAACCCCCTTAACTTGCATATAAGAAAGAACTGGTTCCGGAAGTGAACAACACAAGGATCGGTACTTCCTGCTTGAATTTGACAGAAAAAATTCCTCCGCCGCCAATGCCCATAAAATTTTTATTTCTTGACAAAATAATATAAATTTAGGCTCAAAAGAAGCCTTACAATATAAACTTTCCAATTAAATAAGATTCAGCTGCCAACACTTTGAATATGTAACAAAATAAACACTATATTGGAACTATATCGTCTCCTATAAGGACTAAATTCACATATGTGCCCGACTGGTTTCCGAATTAGGGTGTTATACCTATTATCGATAAACGAAATAATAATTTGTACTAATATTAATTAGTCATTTCCGTATCCTGTTGATGACGTCCCATCTGGTTTAGAAATGTCTGATTTACAGAAAATTGATTGAATTAAAGAAGTCTGTGTTTTGTCTATGAACTCAGGAAATGAGAGAATTAACTTAATCAAGTCTACTAATTTCATACATTCGTACCGTTTTCTCAATAATCTGCAATGTGCACAGAGTACATCATAATTCCAGCAACATATATTTTTAATTGGCAAGTCACGTCCATATGCAGTATCTTATTTCCAGTAGTTAGTGACCGTGCAATAAATTCATACTATATACTTACCATGAGAAGTAAACGAAATAACATTGACATTACAAAATCTAAAATATAATACGAAAATGTAAATCATGCCCACAATAGTTACATGTATCTGTCAAGACGTTGGCTGTATTTGAATGCATGCGATAAATAAAATAAAAGTGACAACAGGAATCAGGATAAGCCCGACATCATCGTATAATTGTTGAAACCGTTGTAATGGGAACGAATCGCAAGTCTGACAACTAATATAGCGGGACACAGACATAGAAATTTTTTCTGAATGTTTATATATAATTCTTTATACATTGCATTTTACACGTATTCTTATCTAATTAAATCCCAAGTTTTTATTTCTTACACTTTTTCCAGTGATGGATAATGATATAATAGACATCCTTGCAAGTGACGATGATTGGTTTGGATTAGATAAAAGATTCAAATGGAAGTAAGTACAAGTTACATGAAAGCACATCTAAAACCATAAGTGTAGCATCATGTAAAGGAAAAACAAAACATATTAAGATATCTTACATGAGTTAAAAAAAAATTATCGACTTTGTAGAAATAAACAGTTTCCGGAAAACATGCAATATTTTGAAGATATCAATATAAGTACTTGAGCAGGGCAACAAATGTGAGGTGGATTACTAAAATTTTAGAATTCATGGTTTGGAGCAAATAAAAAAAGTGCATATTAACATTTATGCTTTATTTTGGTAGAAAGTGTTAATTTTAAAAGTCAGGTGACAATTTATCTTTTCCGTTTGTTTGTACCTTTTTTGTCTTTTTGCCCTTGAGAATTTGGCTCTGGACAATTCAGTTCGGTAATTTCCCCCGTTTGTAATTTATAATTGAAACTTGTGTAAAACAAACATTGAAAAGAGTCATTTTTTAGTTTTCAACTCAATATTTTACTTTAATATAGTGAAATAAATTAGTATAATTCTTGCACTGAAATCTTGACATTAAGTGGATTATAAATGCAACAGAAGATACTTTGACTTTACACTTTTTGAGATTTACTCCATATCCTATATCCCTTCATTTGTTGCTGTGGTATAAATTATGTCGGAAGCTGCAGGCCAAGACGCCGAAGTCGCACTTGTACACAGGTTAAAATCTCTAATGTTTGTTAAAGTTGAAAAATGTTGTGACATTTGTATATTCTAATTGATAATTCTTTGATACAAGTATTCTAAAAGTTATAAATGTGTTATAAATAATACATCGGCAAACGAATACCGAAGCAAGAAAGAGGAGAGGGGAAATTCAAAAATCATAAATCCAAAATCATGGCAATTCAAAGCAACACGAATTGAGACAGTATGACAAAGAGACAAAACAAATAGAACGACACAAGACTAAAGCACTAGCAGTGTGAACCCCTATAAAAACTGAGGTATCATCAGGTGCTCCGGAAGGGTAAGCATGATCTGCTCCACGTATGGCACCTGTCACCCAGGCAGCTAGAATATGGTGTTGAAAAATCTGTTTGGTGACTAATTGGTTAAAGGCATTTTCTAACCCTTAGAAAAACCAATTAAAACATATGGTACGTGTTACTTCTCTAACCATCAAACAATACCATGGTAAAAGTTTGAAAAGATACAATAAATCTCTTCAGTAATCGGACAATAACCAGGACAAATCGGTACCACAAACACCAACAAAGACAAAACTGTGACACCGTGATATACAATACAACACAAAAAACTAAAGCACTGACAGTGTGAACTCCCACCGCAAACCGGGAGTATCATCAGGTGTTCCGGAAGGGTATGCATTATCTGCTCCACGCGTGGCACCCGTCACACTGCCAGTGAACAGTTCGGTTTTGTCACAGTCGGTGTTAGTCAGTCCGGTAACAAACTCTGGATCTACCCAAAACTATCTGTTCTCATTTGTCAAATAGAAACATTGTAAGGGTCTGTCAAATCGTGGTGACGACCGTAAAACTTCTGTAGCGACAATTGCAACAGTGACTGAACATACACTTGATGTAGAAGTTTTTGAGGCAGTAATTTCGCTCGGTTGTCAAAATGACTGTACAAACTACAGGCACGACAATAGCGAATGAGTTGTGAAATGTACACGCCATATGAAGGAGAAGTGGGAATATTAGTGCTCAAAAACGGGAAGTTCACTATTGGAAAGTCGAAATCTTAACGCTTGTCGTAAAGTTTTGTTTTCAGACGTCCAGAGTTGTCAATGTAGAGGTATAGGTCCAGGTATGATGCTGATGATGGTGTATCAGTGGTCTCTTTAATTTCGAGTTCATTTGGATATATAAGATGAAGGTTATCTTTAAATTGAGGATTGTTCAATGAAAGAACACCATCTATATAACGGAAACTGAAATTAAAGGATTTAGCTAGCTTATTGTCTTTTTTCTGAACTAGCCCTTTTATGAACCTGGCTTCGTACGAATAAAGAAACAAATCTGCTAAAAGTGGCGCACAAAAAGTCCCCATATGTATACCTATTGTCTGCTGGTCTGCTAGATAACTTATCCTCCAAATTCTACAAATATGTTATCAATCAAGAATTCCAGCATTGCAATGACATCCTCCTCTGTATACTTTTTGTGTGAATCAGTGTGATGTTTAACAAAATAGGCCCCATCTTTACCTATCACTAAATATGAATATCATCTTTCACTCCTTTTAGTATAGAAAGACTGATGTATTAAATCTCGGAGTACTGACTTAAGCTTATCGTGTGGAAGAGTAGTATTAAGAGTAGAAAAATCAAATGTTTTGACACTGTTGCAGTGGTTGAATTCAGTTGAAGGTAGATATTCTAATAAGTCTTTTGAGTTTTTGAGAATCCACATCTGATTCACTCCACTTGTTGAGTATACTTCATCATTATATATCTTGAGGCCATCTTAGACTGCAGTAAGTAATGAAGTGGGGAGCTTAGAGAGGGATTTGGTTGTGCATTTGGCAGACCCAGTAATGTATCTCTGTTTGTAAGGGCATTTATGTAATTTGTCCTCCATAGGTATGGTGGAGAGTTTGTATGTGGGGTTGCCAAATGAATTGTCAATGCCCATCTCCTTCATTAAGCAGTCATTGTAGTGTCTTTTGCAGATAAATGTGATGTCTGATTCAGTCGGACAGTGTTTCAACCTTTTCCTTCTCTCTCTTAGCCCATTGTTTGGCGTATTTCTCAACTGCGTCGATAAATATTTTAAAGTTATCTTTAGAATATGGTTATTTGAAATATACCAATGAGCTGGGCCTTTAAATTCGAATTTAATCCTGAGCGTTATCGAGGGTTAAATTTACGAATATAAAGGCCCAGTCCTTGGTTAAATTACAAGAACCATATACCTTCAATGAATCATTTCGACTCAAATATGACAGAAAACGGAATTTTCCATTTTGAAGCGACCTTAAAGAAGACAGATTTTCCATTGCTGTCTGTGTCTATGACGTCACAATACACAATCTGACCTTTTCAAACAGATGCAAATTAAAAATCCAAATCGAAAGCAAAACAATACACATTTACTTGTCTGAATGGCATGATTAAGTTATTTAATATGCTTAACAATTATTTCTTTCACAAACTAAGACAAATAAAATCAAAAACATGGTTGTTTTGCGCCCCTACTTTTATTCCGATACCATTTGCGCATATCCGAAGTATATGGTTATCGAGTATTAAACTGATTGACGATTAACTAGAGCCATGTTAGAATTCCAAGTTACAATGGTATACATGAAATTTCTTTTCTAGTTTATTATATATAGTAAGTGGGAACCAAACCGTCAGTCTAAAGAAGAATAATCCAAGCACAATGCCTACTTCGGAAACAAAAAATACAAATACAATACAGAAAAAAAGGAAACACATATACAGATGAACAAAACTGACTCATATAAAAACCATGAGTGATATCAGGTAAACTGGTATAGTAAATATCTCCTGCTTCTATTAAGACGCCCACCGTGCTGAAGAGAAACAATCTAAAATTTTTAAAAGGAAAGATCAGTTTTCAGCTGGGAAACAAATACATTGTATCCCATATCGGTCCACAAGATCCTGATGGCGACTATAATATATCTGCAGTGTTAAGTACCAATTAAGTTATAGGTAAAACTTAAAGATATTCGTCCGGAAACTATAGACAACTCGCACCTTTCTCAGTGTTCAACGTTAGGCCCTTTTTCCAAAGTAGATTATAATGAATTCTAGTAAAAAAATTAACAAAAATTTCATGCCGTCTCTGCAGCGTAGTGCGTAAGGTTCTTAGTAACTAACATCGAAGACAATAATAAATGCTCTATAGTTCGAGCTTAGGAATTTAGTAGCATTTTTGATCATTCATTTGATGTGCTGTTGTTAAGATTTTCAAATAAATGTTCAAATGAATACATAATAAAAGGATCATAAATCCAGATCATGGCAATAACAGGATTACAAACAGAGATACAAACAAAACATATTACAAATGTTAACAGTGGAAACCTCTAAAAACATGATGGTCCAGGTAAGACACTGGCGTTGGTGTATCTGTGGTCACTTTTATGTCCAATTCTTTTGATTGGTGAGATATAGGAAATCCTTAAATCGAGAATTGTTTAAAGATCGAACATTATCTATATAACTGAAACTGCAATTATTCGATATTTTTAGCTGTTTTTAATTTATATATTTGGTGTAATTATACTTTTTAATTGTGGCTTTCCATACCCCATTGGTACTTTGTTCATTTACGTTAATTTGTGGCCATTGCACAACAAATACTTTTAATATTTTTTTTATGCAACTAAAAGATTTTGCTAGATTTTTCACTTTTTTCACCCTTGTATAAAACTGGCTTCATAACAAATATTAATTAATCTTACATTAGTGGCGCACAGTAATCCACCTTGGTATCCATACTGCTGCTGAAAACGTGTTCTCTAAATTCAGCAGTATGATTTCGTCAAAATAACATTTGTACCATATTGAGAAAGTAGACGGGAATTACCTGTCCTAGTGCAGAAAAAGTGACCGATAACTCATCTTGGATGCCTGTTATATATAGAATAATGGTAGATTTGAGGTTCGAGATAGAAAATATCACTGTATCGCGGCGAGACCGATAGGACGAGCTGTGATTGTCTGACGTCACGGCGTCGGACAGTATTAGAATAAGAAAAAGCACATCCGGTAAGGCTCCATGTTCGCATTGCATTTCGGTAAAGCGTCCACTTTTGCATTGCACGACGGACAAGAAAGTGTAAGTGTTCATTTGATTGACATTAGGCTACGACAATATTATAGCAAATAAATAAACAAACTAACGATCGTGATTTTCATTTTTTGATTTTTCCGCAATAATATTTGAAATGACATTATATACCATCCTTAAAGCGTGCTGTTGGCATATGAATTAAGAACGCATTATTTTCTGCATTAACACTTTAGGAAAGTTATTTATTATACTGGTCGGAATAAAAGACAAAGAAACCAGTTCGTTTGTTAAGTATGTCCTTTCTATAGATAAGGAGCACCGCAATTGTTAAATTGTATTGTCAATTTTGTTTGGTTAACGTTATGAATATGGAGCTAGGAAATTCTGGTAAATCCTCAAACAAAATATATCTTCTATTGTGTAGGTTTTTGGAAAGCTAAAACTTGTACTAGTGATATTTTCTGTCGAGAACTTCAAAACACTTATTATTTTTTTATCGGCAACATATTCGTGGCGTCATTGCCTGATATTTTCTTGTTACAGGTCAGTAAGGAAATACTGACAAAATCAGTCAGCAAGGTCAAAGAGAAAAGTGTACATATTGCCAAGAAAGTGTTATAAATGTTTCATCCGATGAAAGAGACTACATGGACATTGTGTGACTGCATTACATTTGAATTTTTCGACACGAATTTGCTTTTTTAAAGTGTAAAATTGGTAAAGATGCTCACGAGCATTCCAAAAGTGTACTATATCTTTTTTTTTGAAATGGTTGGGTTTGCTTATCACTATATTTAAGTAAAATAGAATATGATCCTACAAAACATACATGGTGAACAAGATACACGTTTCATTTTGTACTTTTCGACATTAAGGTCGTTTATATATTTTATGTGTATATGCTCGTTTTAATTAAAATAGTTTCGTTGAAAGTATAATTTGGAACTGTATATTTTATCAAAAATGACAAAAATCTTGAATTATGACTGAGACTAACCATTACTATGTTTGCTGAATTTAACGAAATGTTCGACTAATAACATAAGAAAGTCATCAATTTCAGAAATTTCCATGTGGCTACTTGTAAATTACTTTGTCAAACAAGTTGTCACAGCAGAGCTTACTGTTATTGATGAACTGGTATTTTGTATTGGAAATCGTTCCGTCTTAAATATTTCATTAAATTAAACGTACGCATCTGTCACATTTCATGTAAATTTCTCCTGTCAGGTGTAAGTTCAAATATTCTATTCGGAGATTTATACTTTCTGAAAAGAATTTTTAACACTTGGTAAAATATAAGCTTATTTAGTGAACGTGTATAATGTGATTTTTATGTTATAAAAGTATTAGATATTTCGACCTTGATATAGTTTTTTTTTTAAATATGTAAGCAACACTTTACAGGAATTACTGATCAGTTTTATGTGATAGAATTTTGAATATAGAAATAACCACGATAAGAGTAAAATATCAAGTCAAAGGTAACGAAAACTATTCTTATTAAATTGCAAAGAAGAAAATACATTTAAGCGACAGAAAATACTCGCTGGGGGAGACAATGCAATACCGAAAGGAACAAAGAATTTGGTTATTGCAAAAGCCAGAGTCCAGAGACCTTGCAAATACGAGATTACAGAAAAACAAAAACATATGGCACCCACAAAACACGGAATGAAAAACACACAAATAAAAAACAATGCACTTACAGTGTGAACTCTTACAAAAACCGAGAGTGACATCAGTTGCTCACTGAAAATAATTTTAACTTTTGTTTGCACATTTTGGACAAAAGTTTCCTTGATTTAACTCTACAAATTTTCATGTAAGAATGATGAGTTTTTTAAAATGCCAACTTAATCGGTGTTCTGGTAAATTTTCAACGGTGTAAATTAAATATATGTATCATATTTTAAGGATGTTCGCCGGTAAATTTTAAAATAACAAGGATATCAATTAAACGTGATTTTCTGTTAGAAAATTAAATAAGGAATATTTTAAGCCAAAAAAAAAAAAAAGAAAAAGAAAAAAATGATAGATTACCGATGTACTTTTTTGAGAAACGAGTGTTTCAAAAAATGGCCGGAAACTGAATTCCTCTGCATTTTTCATACGTTTATCATGAGCAATAATATCAAACAATGAATGTGACAAAATAACAGCAATTGAATAAAATTTTGTCAGATTGATCCAAAAGATGTATAAAATGAAATTAAAGACAAAAATTGGGAGGTCCCCGGGCAAAAAATTATTAAGCTTTTAAATGGATAAATCAAGAGAAGTCCGAAAATCTGACAGAAATACATAAACATTACCAGCAAACATCCTTAAATTAGCCAAACCCTTTTTCATGTTTATGTTTTGCTCCTCGTAGTGCTGAGTATGCAAGTAAAAGAATTTTGAACGCAAGCTTAAGATTTTACTTGAGAGTTAAACCACTGAAAATAGAAAAAAAACTTCACTAACATGTATTGGATGATAAAATCCAGATTCTTATTACTGATTTTGAAAATGTTCATATAGAAAGTGGTAAAATTGTGACAGATCTGACTTAATTAGCTGCTATCAATTAACCTGATATGACGAAACAGTTTTGGTACCTCTGGCAACACGAATACAATCATAAAACTTGGTTTGGGTTATAAAATGCTGAATCAATTCAACCCTTGTTGTTTACAGAATTTAAATACCTCTGCCTCTGGATAAGTTAAGTCGGCACTATACCTGCCAATCGAACTTCTTACAAACGAACAAAACATCTTTGATTCATACATTTTTTACTACTGTCAATGAAATTGCGCTGATCAATGTATGCAAAAGTTCATAATATACATCTACTGTCGACAAATTATTCTTTTTATTTGGACCAAAAAGTAAAGTATAGGCTGAAAAATTCTGAAAGACTGGCAAACGAATACGGAAGCAATATGAGTGAAGGGGAAAATTCTACAATTAAAAATCCTAAAACTATGCAATTCAGATATAACCAAAAATGATAAAGGCAAAACTAATAAACAAAAAATTAAGAAGAACGCAAAAAAGTAAAGCACAAGCAGTGTGAACCCCCACAAAAGCTAGAGTTGTCATCAGGTCATTCTGAAGCTAAGCATAATCTGCTAAAGAGATGGCATCCGTCTAGATTTACTCGAACATTATCTATTCGAGGACAGAATTAAAACTTCTGTAGTGATATTTGCAAGAGTGATAACATATAACATTGATGGCGGTAATTCCACTCTTTTGATAAAATCGTTCTAGCAACTACCAATACGACGGACAATATCGAATGAGTTCTAAAATGAAGAATCCTTATGTCGGGGATGTTGAATAATTTCTGCTAAAAACCGGATATATTTGTTCGAATGCAAAAGTTCTTTTCAAAATCGTAAAAATTTTTGAATTTAGTATCTTATTTTCTTACAATGAGTTGCGTTTCACCGCGATATTGTTAATGTGTTTTTGCTATCTTAATTTTGTTTTTGAAACCTTACTTATTCTGACATTGTTGCATATTACAATAATTCAGTTGTATTACTTGGTCTTATATAAGGATTCAGATAAATCTGTTCTATAGCAATCTTACCTATTGTTTGATTATAACGTAGATATGTTATGAATCTATATAAAACCCTGTTCTACCAGTAAGCTTGCACAAGGTTCTAAGCTTATTCATTAGATCCGATACCATTTGGTCATACAATTAGAAGTGGTCTTAGCTGATTTAATTACAGTATTATGGACTTAGAATGATTAATATATTTTCCAATTAAGACAGAATTATCACCCACCACTTCTTGCAAAAACAGGACAAAAAGCCTTTGTGCCTTAATAGTGCTTTGACAAAAGAAATGTACAAATATAGATGAGTATTATATATATTGGATTTCCAAGATTGCAATTTACAACATAAACTTTCAGCAATAAACAATATATAAATAGTATTTTGTCCAATATTATGCCAATGTAAAACTCCCAATTCATGAGAATCTAATTATCAAATATAAAAAAGAAGTGAAAATATTGATAATATAATAAACCGAAAATAGGTGGTACATTTGTATTTACCTTAACTCCAACATTGTTATTAAACTAAAGTAATTTGCTTAACTGAAATACATGGTGCATCTAGTAGCGACTTCGATTTATAGTATGCTAAGTTTGTTTGACAAATAACTTATAAGCAATTGAATGCGTTTTTCATCATGAATTTTCGTTTGATTAAAGAAGTATGTAAGTTATGTTGATTCTTTTCATTTTATAAATGGTTTGGAAAATGAAGGATATATTGAAATATCACTTAAATTTGATTTCAATCACATTCATGAAAATGTACAAAGAACTGTGCTGACTTACCTTAGATCATAGATGGAATTATATATGAAAATACACCGATAATAATCGAAACGGGACAGGCACAACAACATATATTTGCGTTGTTGGGTCCTTTTTGTCCGTTAACGTTTATCTGATTTTAAACATTCAGGTTTTCCGTCAGTTCATGATGCTGATCACTTACATTGAGCTCTTCTTGGTCATCACACACACGATACTTTTTTAGGGATTGTCATAAAAGGCTTAATTAGGTGCTTTCCGCTTTTATTTTGATTTAGTCAATTGTTAACTCGAAAAAAGTGAGTTATTAGGGATAAGATGGTTAGAACTGAAAATGATATTTATTGTGGAGTTGGTATTTTGTGCGCCTGTATAAAGTTTTCTTTTACACTTGCATACAAAGAAATGATTTTTGCTAATTATTAATCGATAGTGTTTTATTTATTCATTGGCAAAAATGATTTCTTTGTATGCATATATCACCTATCTGCAATCAATACTCGAAAATAATTATACTGACATTCATTTTGCCAAAGAATGACTTGGTTATTCAGTATGTTTGTATTCTGTCTCCGGTTTATCTCCCCTGTTACGGTAGCTGATATTCATTTTGTACTTAAAAATACATTGAAATTTGACTAAAACATACTTACAACATTACATTTATTTATTTCAGATGCAATGGTTGGTTTAAATGGAGATGTGGAAAATCAAAGATGGCTCACAGAGAAATCAGAAACATCGGTTAAGAATTTATCACAATATGTTAATAATTATCCCCTTTCCATAAAAGGTAGAAGAAAGTTGATATTAACTGAATAACGTAAATCGACATTTTATAGCGATGTAGTGACGTACAAAGGGAAGAAAGAAGTTAAAACATCTTACCTTGGAATCTAACGTCTAATAAAATACTACTCTGACCAATTTTTTTTCGTGTTCTAAATATTACCATCAAATTGTTTTGTTCATTCGATGTTTAGATAATGGTGTGGCAAGCAGTGTTGAGCACGATGCTCTACAAGGCAAACCTCTTTCATCGTTTTCAAACAGATTGTGAATATTTCTTCTTAAATATATTTTATGCTGTCTTGAATACACCCCAATTGATAACATTATCTACGACTTTCTTCCTAAATTTGTAAACATGAAGTTCAAGGTTAGATTAAATAAATACTTAGAAAAGTATTTTTTCGTTTTTGGCCACGCATATCCAGCACCTAGAATTTAACTCGAACCAATTTCATGGATAACAATTCCAATTAACAACAACATAAATGACCGAAATAGACTCTCCAATTAGGTTTATAAATGCCTTGGAAAATGTCTTTGATATCTGTGAGACTCGGATATGCATGAAATACCAGGCACAGTTAATTTGAAAATAGAAAAACTAAATACTTAATACAAGAGATTTCAAAGACAGACAGAGAAAATTCGGGGACTAACAATTCGCACACATAAACATCGACGAGCTGAAACTAAAATTAACAAAATACCGATTTAGTTCTTCAAGTAGCTTGTGTTTCTTAAATTCACACAGAAGAAACAAACGTACCAAGAGGACCATAAATCAAAATAATGTGAAATAAGAAATATACTCATACCCTCCACAACAAAGGAAAGACACTTTACGTTCTTGTTTATTTTTGTTTATTTGTTATGTCTTTGTCATTCTGTCTCAATTCGTGTTGATGTGAATTGCCGTGATTTTGGATTTATGATTTTAGAATTTCTCCTTTCCTCGTTCTGGCTTCGGTATTCGTTTGCCGGTGTATTTATGCAGATGTGTATGAAGGATTGTAAACAACCAATAATAACCCAAGGTAGCAAGGAACGTAAACCTTAATTAGACTCAAGATGCAAGGCCATGTTGGTCAACCAATTAGTGAGACTTAACATAGAAGTGCAAATTTCTCAGTTTGAAAGTTTTTCCTCGTATTATTGCAGGGGTAGTAGCCTGTTTAGGTAATATGCATCTTTTGATGAAGTTTGTACTAGAGGGATGATTAAGCATATCGTATTTGAAAAGATAATTACTATGGAAGTAACGTAAACCTTAATTAGACTCAAGATGCAAGGCCATGTTGGTCAACCAATTAGTGAGACTTAACATAGAAGTGCAAATTTCTCAGTTTGAAAGTTTTTGCTCGTGTTATTGCAGGGGTAGTAGTATGTTTAGGTAATATGCATCTTGAGGTGAAGTTTGTACTAGAAGGATGATTTAGCATATCATATTTGAAAAGATAATTACTATGGAAGCATTTTTACTAGAAGGATGATTTAGCATATCGTATTTGAAAAGATAATTACTATGGAAGCATTTTTAATCGTAGTTTAATTTTTGTGGTTTTCATAAATATCGCTATTTCGAGGGCACTTAATACAATCATTACCAAGTCAAAAAGAAGTACTAAATACGAAAAATATCGAAATGAAGGCCAAATTCAGTACCAAGGACATCAACCGAGTGCCATACACGGATAACTAAATACGGAAGTTACTGTGAATTTAGTTTCTGCATATACGCTTTAAGTTATGTCTCTTCAGAGCAGATAAAATCTAAACGTTTGGAAGACCATAAACTCAAAGATTTTAAAAATCTGATAGAGAACTAATAACCTTTTTGATCTAAATGTAAACCCAAAATCAACTAAAAAGGGGCTCTGTATGAGGAGATTATCCTTTGTTCCAACAAAAGTTACAAAAAAGATATTGCAAGGTTCCAAATAGCACCGAAGCACTGACTACTGGGTTGGTGAATACTCCCGGGGTCTAACAGTCCACAAGCAGAGGCATTGACCCAGTGGTAACAAATAACTAAATAGCGAAGTTACTGTGAATATAGTTTCTGCATATGCGCATTTGGACAAACTATGTTTGTTCAGTGCAGATAAAATCTAAACGTTTGGTAGACCATAAACTCAAAGATTTAAAAACTGATATAGAATTAAAAACCTAGAAACCTATATGATCTAAATGAAAAGCCAAAATTAGCTAAAAACAGAGCTTTGCATGAACGAGACACGCCTTAGTTTTCAACAAAATTGAGATATTGCAAGGTTCCGAATAGAATCAGCTATCAGGGTCGGCACCCAAGTACTGATTATTTAATTTTGTTGCATTTTGTTCTTTATTTTTTTTTTTGCTTATTTATTTTGTTATTGTCACACTGTCTCAATTCGTGTTGGATACGAATTGCGGTGAGCTTTGATTTTTGAATTCTCCTTTTCATCATTCCGTATTCGTCTGCCGATTTATTATTCAATTTTGCTTTCGAACATTTATCAAAGGGAAATTCTCATTGAGCATCATTGCGCAAATGTCGTCTTAAGCATGTTCTATAATGGTGCTTCTCCGCTCTTGCAAAGTTTATGTTGAATTTTCCATGATACAGGAGAATATTCTGCCTTTCGAAAATATATTTGTTGTATAGGGTAAGCTTTAGATAAAGTTTTTAAAAAGGGAGAGCCATGGAAAATTTTCATCTTTTAGCTTATAGTGTTAACAAAGCAAGGGAATACATGTACCTACGAAGTAGTAAATTTGATGTCTGCAGATGACTCTTTTAAAACATTGTATTCAGTGTAGATAAGAATCAAAAATGGGAAATATCAAAAATCAGAATTTTGCATGAGTAAGATGCTACTTAGATTTAAACTAATAGAGACTCTCAAGACCCTCTAGGTCACCTGGTTCAAGGATGACATAGATAATACCAATAACATCAATGATAAAAGGTCTCATTGTCTAGTGTTATAATATACCTCAATGTAATATGGCCCAATGTTTCAGGGGAGATGATATTTGTGTGCATATCCCATAGGGTTCTATATTAAATTATGCTTCATGTTGGAAGCCATCTTGAATCTTATCTACCTATTTTTCAAAGTAGGCCAACAGGGGATCATATTGAACAAGTTTGTCTCCAACATGAAAAGTAGGTCCAATGTTAAACTAGGTTCCACGCTATTGGTCGTCTTGGATCCGATGGGGACTTGGCTGACACATATTTCTCAGGGGAGCACCTAGGGACAGTTGTGATCAAGCACAGTTTCAATTGGCCAAAAAGTGTCAGAGGAAAAGATCTTTGAATAGGACCAATGTTAAACTCAGTTCCCCGCTGGCGGCCATCTTTGATTGCAGACTTGTCATACATATTCTTTAAAGAGGACCACACGAAGACTATTATGACAAAGCTACATTTCAATTAACCAAGTAGTTTCAGAGAATTAGGTCTTCGAATGTGTTTTCCAATAGGGTTCAATTTTAAACTATGTATCTGTGACCAAATATGGTTCCATTGGCCAAGTAGTCTCAGAGGAGATCTTTGAATTTGTTTTTCAGAGGGTCCGTATTAAATTATGTTTCCCGCTGGCGGTCATATTGGATCTGATGGGGACTTGCGAGACACATTTTTTAAAGAAGCCTACCTAAGGACAGTTGTGACCAACTATGCATCCAATTGGCATAGTAGTCTAATAGAAATTCTTTGAATGTGTTTTCCAATAGGGTTTAATGTGAAACTATGTTCCCCGCTGGTGGCCATCTTGGATGAAATCGGCAACTTCAATTATGAAGATAAAATGTAGTCTTTGACATACTGAACATTTTTTAATTCAATTATAACCTCTATCTCAAATCCTTTTTTAAATTTAAGGCTAATGTAAATAATTTGAACAATTAAGGGCAATGACTACTCTATATGTATTCAGATTTTCTTCAAAATATCTAGGTATGAAGATCGAGAAATGCTGAACATTTTTGCAATTTAATATTGACTTCTATATGTTGTAGTTTATTTTTTACGGGGAAACAGGGAAATAACTCAAGATTTTCGGGTAGATCTTATCATTCTAAAGATTAATTCTCAATGTCAGAATTTAGATGTGTGCAATGGTTTCTGAATTATCTGCCAATAATTGCCATTTATCCAATATTCTTTTTTCAGTAACGGTAGCCATGTTTCAAGGTCCTTAATTCTTCGGACACAATTTTGAGATACCCTGTTAATGATTCAGATCAAGTTTTGTAAAAATTGGCCAAGTGGTTTCAGAGGAGAAGATTTTTCGAAAAAAAAAATTAGGACGGACGAGCGGCAGACGTACGCCAAGTGTTCGCAAGAGCTCACATGGCATTTAAGGCCAACTGAGCTTAAAAGAATTTTTTGTTGTTTTATAATGTTGTAAATGTTTTAAATTAAAGCATCCTGTCCTCCAACAACGTAATTGGCAACTGGGCTGATGATATCGTAGTGAACTATCAGTCTACTAATAAAGGTAACGCCTCAGTGGTAAAAAAGCAGCAAAGTGCCAATATTTTTTAACTCATCTGAAGGAATACGTACTATTTTGTGCATTTTCTTTTAATTGTAGACTGTGGCTAATTTTTGGCAATAGATGGCGCTTCCCGTTAAATTATTGAATTTAACATCTAAATAATCTGCAGTTTTTGGATTTCTTTTCCACTGACTTCAATGTCTTGTCAAAACAGTCATCAAAGAGCAAGTCTAGAGTGACAGAGAGCTTTTGTGTCAGTCAAAAATTACTGTGGTTATCTGTTTGCCTCAGTTATCATTGTTGCTGCAGACATATTAATTTGATTCTGTTCTGCTATGAAAGTATTTGCAGTCGACTAGGCAAATATTAGCTCCCATTTTATAAAAAAGTGTACTTAATTTGGATAGATACTAAAACACAACTAAAATAGTACATCTATGTCTCTAGCAAACAAGACGAGTTCTGTGTTGGCCCTTTGGTTTGAATAATTCCTGACAAGTGTAATTTGCAGGAAATGTTTTCACAGGCCACTTCATTTCGCTCTCAATTTTTAAGGAAGTTCACATTGTTAGTGCTTTAGTTGTTAATCGTGTCTTGTATCATGCTATTAAACCCTTCCGGAGCACCTGATGTCACTCTCAGTTCACTGTGAGTGCCTTAGTTCAAATGATGTGTTTTTATTCCTGCATTTTGTAGCTGTCTTACATCATTGTTTTCTGTGTTCTTGATTTGCTGTGTTTTTTTGGACTTCAAGTTTGTAATCAACAACCCTTTGTTCCTTCGATATTCTACGTAAGAAATAGATTATTGCAAGCGGGCTCTTTGCGAATTAGAACATCGGCAGACCTTATATTTGTCAATATTTCTAATTTCTAATAATTGTCATATTCTAATTCGCATAGAGCACGCTTGCAATAATCTATTTCGATTCTAATATATTAAACAAGTGTTTTAACATTCCAAACGGCTCTTAGAGGGAAATATTGTGTTTGACACTAGAATTTAAATATGTCGGAAAACTGCATGCAAACACACATAAATGGACATAGAGAAATCTATATTCGTTATTTTATTAAAACAAGTTGCTCATAAGCTTATGAATTAATTCAAATAATCTATTGTAAAAATATAAAATACGGATACATTTATATTTTAAATTCGAAGCGGGTATGACGTGAGCTGGTTGTATTTCTGATTTATATGACTGCTTAGTTATATTATATTTGAAGCCCCCCCCCCCCCCCCCCCNAAAAAAGAAAAGAAAACTCATATTAATAAATTTCATCAACTTTTAAAATTAAAATTGTTATATCTAAATTGTATAGCATGATATGCAACGTAAATAAGATTTTATAACAACAAACCATTCGTTGCTAGGTTACGGTTATGTCAATTTCAGTTCCGAGTCTGATCAGTAACTGTGGTAAATGTCTATTATTGTCATTATTTGATGCAGCTTTTGGGTGATTCATTATTTAAAACTTTATTTACACATGAATATTGAGTGAATAAAACGTGAAACTGTACATTACGAATGTCCTTTTGTAAACGATATACGCATGTGCTAAAAAATATTGTTGGAATTAGAATATAGCTTTGTTTCCAAAGCCAAAGAAGAGAGTCATATTAGAATGCCATGTATTGACTTAAGTGGAGTTCATTAACGGAATGTTTACCGTCACTTGAACGAATATTGCATACATTTGTACATATGGAGCAGGACATGCTAACCCTTCTGGAGCACCTGCTGTCACTCCCGGTTTTCATGGGAGTTCACACTATGGGTGCCTTAGTTCTAAATGTTGTCCTTTTTATTTCCGTACATTGTGGCTGTCTCACGTCCTTGTTTTGTCTTTGTCTTTCTCTATTGCCATTTTTGTCATGTCTTTGGACTTCGATTTTGTAATCATCACCTCCCTTGTTCCTTCAGTATTCTACTGTCGTTGTTTTGGACTTTTTGTGATCATCACTTCCCTTGTTCCTTCGGTATTCTACTGCCGTTGTAAATATCAAAATGTACTGTATTAAGATACAAAATGACGCGAGTTCTTTTATTCTGTAGATTTTGGTGAATCAGCTGGCAATTATTGTTTCAAAAACATCCTTGGAGTAATTTATCCCGAGATGTTGTGTCGGAAATATTCAATTTATTTCTGATTTATTGGTCATGACAAAAAGTGCTTTGATTAATTTAAAGCTTTTAAAATATCAAAACACTATATTTTCTCTTCTGATTTTATTTTTTGATATCAGCATTCTAAGATTACTTCGTGCATCATAAAATTTTTCGAGTTAAAAGTATATTTATTTCTTACGATAGATAAAGTCCTGTCTTAATAGAATTGTTTGTTGTCCAGTGCATTTCATTTCCTAAGGAATAATGATGCTAATAAAAGACACGTCAGGAACAACAGCTGATGATCATCATCTATATTTCACTGATTGTGGTCAAGATGACTTTGCCAATTCAAAACAATAACCTTACAAATCCCTCTTCCATCTGTGTCACTGATTCATTATCTTTCATTTTCTACATTATCAGATTCAAATGACCATTCATAATGATAGAATAAAAAAGATAACAGGAAACACCTACAATGGCCGAAAAACATAGCCACATGCCACAAAGTAAATAGGAACTGCACAAGAAAAAA
>MJUU01026846.1:104397-115971 GCA_002080025.1 Modiolus philippinarum
AATAAACATACGAATAAAACCCATACAGGTAGACTACTAACTCCATGACCACAATCTATAAAAGAAACATGGGGGAACAAAACGTAATTTTGAAAGATGGGTCAAGGAGTGCTCACCGCTAAACTGCCATCTAGCTCAAGGAGCCTTGTTTGCTGGTAAAACTGTCGCACTACGGAAGACAAATCAAATTCAAAACTCCCAATGGGTTTGGTAAAGAATCATTATGTATTCAGTAGACATTGGCAGTATCAGTGAGAGGCTAGTATATGTGTAAAATCCTCAGGTCACTGGATCCCAAAGCTAATTTAACGGACACGTGCAGAATATCCTGTCGATATCCCCTATTGCGTAAAGAATGTAAGTTACGTCCCAGTTTTTCTGGATTTTTAATCAGTTTCTGGCATTTTTTAACAACATTTCCGTAAAATCGAGGATAGGAAATGCCCTAAGAAATAAGAAGTGACATTATATTTAGATATCAAATGTTCATATCTTCGATAAATCTTTTTAAAGGTATTTAACAATTTATGAAATCTGTAACCTTGCTGCAAAAGTTTTGAAGTGATAGTAAGGTTACGTTCATTGAAGTCGTCAAGAGTAGAACAAACAAACAAGTGTGAATCGTACTAGTTGAGAAATATAAACTCCGTAGGATAGGGCTAGAGGAACGTCGCCGTCAAGAAAAGGGAAATTAGTAATACTGAAATCAAAATCATCCCTTTTATCGTAAATTTTAGTTTTTATTTTACTAGAGTCAACGATGATAGTTAGATCCAGAAAAGGGCAATTTTTAGAATCATTATTAGCTTTATTAAGTTTCAGTTGTTGCGGATAAATGATGTCGACATAATCTAAAACATTTTTTTTTTAACAAAGCACACTTCTACCTAGTTCAAATATAAACTTTCAAAGTACAAGGAGTCATAATTTGTAGAATTCCACCATTCAAGTCCCACAGCCAATTTAAGACAATCAGCATGGAAATATTCTCTCCCTAAGGATTGAAACAGGATGTGTCGACAGGAAGGGGAAGTGTCGCCACCTTTGCTTGTATCGCCTGTCATATGAGATATGATATGTCGGTAGTTTAAATCGTAGTCAGAATCAAGGATAATAAGGTCTGCAAGTCGCGTCCAATTTTAGAACTTCCGGGAACATAATTTGTAACCAGAAGTTGCATTTCTAGCAAAAAAATGTGACGTTTCAAGCAAAAACTTTGAATGTAATGATCCTGTAACGCCACTTTTGTGCGGGAAACCTTTTCAAAATTGCAGTTTTATCGTGATTTCTCAGTGTCACATGACGAGACTTACAGACCCTATAGTTTTGTTGAAATGATGAGAATACTTGATGGACAATGTAATCTTATGTTTAAAAAGATGTTACATAATTCAAAATTGAATCAATGAAACCATATACAAAAAACATTGCTTTCAGTAAGCATCATGAAGTAATTATCTTCATCACTAAGTAGAGTGTGGTTCCTTTGATCTCATGAAGCAAAAATTTTCAGTGTTTACTCCTGCACGAATCCGAAAAATATTGGCAAAAAGTATGCCCTGCAAAATATATTGTCAAAAGTTCTAGTATGGCAATCACATTCTCCTCAGTATATTTTTTTATTGGAGTCTATGTGGTTTTTGACAAAATATGCTTTTTCATTACCCAACACCAAATTTCACCTTTTTGGGGTGTAGAAATACTAATGAATGAGATCGCAGAGTACTGATTTCAATATGTCATGTGAAAGAGTGGTACAATGGGTTGGAAAATCAAATGTTTTAATACTGTTGCAAAAATTAATTTCTGAAGATAGATATTCTAATAAATCCTTATAGTTTTCGGGAATCAACACTTGATTAACACCGCTTGTTGAGTATGTTTTTTCACAGTACATCTTGAGGCCATCTTTCACTGTGGTAGCTTAGAAATGATTTTGTAGCGCATTTGAAAAAAACCGGCAATATACCTTTCCTTGTAAAACATTTGTTGAGTTTTGGTGTCCAATAAAGTGAAGTAAGGTAATTGTTTTCGCCACTTACACTTGTACAAAAGGAATACAAGACAGACTCTTGTGGTCGAGGATATCCTCCATTTGTATCAAACAAAGTGTGTAAAATGGATTGCCAAATGAATTGTCAATACCCATGTCTTTCATCAAGCAGTCAATGTAGTGTCTTTTGCAGACAAGTGTGATGTTGTTATGGGCCTTATCTGTTGGAACAATTATGTAGTTGTCATGGAGGAAGAACAAGGTCTTAACAACTTCGTTATGCTCAAATATACGTTTTGTACTTGGTCTCAAAGATGTCTTGATGCCACGTTTGTGAGCTACGATTTATGATTTAATGGACCTGATCCAGTCAGAAAGTGTTTCAACTGCTTCCTTCTCCTTCCTCGCCAACCGTTTGGCATATTCTTCAACTGCATCCATCAAAAATTTAAAATTGTATTTCCAGTTGATAGGCTGTGGTTCACGATATTCTAACCTTTGGTGAATAGATCTCGTAGTTTATCACTTATCATTCCACGAAAATTACGTCATTGTCCCTGAAGACAAAGCTTCTAACAACATACTGTTCGTGTGTAAGAAACACTATCTTGTCTGTCTGGTTAAGGAGGTGGGGAATGAAACCCCATTTATACTACCTTTACACTATCAAGGGAGGACATTATTGAAAATCGCAACTCTGTTCTAGCATCACTTAGCATAAACAGAAGATCAAAACAAATAGTTCCCATCTATTGGGTCCCTGAACTTCATAAGAACGCATAAAAACAGCAATCCATTGCGGAGGTCTTCCAGATGTACAACTAAGCCACTTTCTAAACTCCTTGCTACTTTATTAACCGCAGTCGGAGATGGCCTGAAAAATTACTGTGATAAAGTCTACTCCAAGGCTGGCGTCAATCAGATGTTGATTCTAACAAATTCTTAAGATCTCCTTGAACAGCTGTTCTCTAGCAGTCTTACCCATTGCCACAGCATATAAACTTTTGCTTTTTCTACTCTTTATACTACCCTGCCACACAATAAATTAAAACAGTTATTTTGGCTTTGATATCGCATTCAAAACGGAGAACTCAGATACACTTATAAAGTAGTAGGGAAAGACAAAACACATTTTGTAAGGAACCACACTGAGTCAAACAAGAAGTACACGGAGAATGACGTAATCAAGATGATGGAATTTTTAATAGATAATATTTTTGTCGAATTTGGTGCCGCATTTTTCAAAAGACAATCGGGATTCCCATGAGAACTAACTGTGCGCCACTTTTAGCTGATCTTTTTTCATATCTCATATAAGTTTTTACAAGGGCTAACACAGAAAAAAAAATAGCCAAGTCCTTTAATTTCAGCTTCGGCTACATATACGATGTACTTTCTCTTTCAAATCCGAAATTCGAGGAATTTTTACACCAGATCTATCCCAATGAGCTCGAAACTAAATAACTACTGATACACCTACTTCAGCTTCGTACTTAGATCTTTTAATATCCATTGACGAAGATGGACGTTTGAAATCTAAGCTATTTGACAAACGTGATGATCTTAATTTCCCAATTTTGTACTTTCCCTTTCTCAGCAGTAATATACTACCTTCCTCTCCAGCCTATGGAGAGTACATTTCAAAGATGATTCGTTATTGTTGAGCATGTAGTTTATACAGTGATTTTGTCCTAAAAGCTGCTTAGTCTGGGATTTGTTCAGCCTTTCCTACTTTAATCCCTTCAGAAATTCTATGGCCGTCAGCATGACATCATTGATAGATATGACGTGTCTGTGTCCCAAATGAAAACAAACATTTTCAGCTAGATTTCACGTCTGCACGAATTTGATATTACCGGATTTGACTCAACCCTGGATGGACTCACTGATAGTGTGACGGATGTCGCTAGCGTTACAGGACATCAATCCGGAGCATCTGATGTCTCTCCCGGTTTTTATGGGAATTCACACTGTCTGTACTTAAGTTTTTCGTGTTGTCTTGTGTATCATACTGTAAAATTTTAGTTTTGTCTTCGTCAGTGATGTTTGTGCTACCGATTTGTCATTGTGATTGTGTTCATACTATAGAGATTTACAAAAAACTCAAAATTTCACCATGGTACTACTGTTCGATGGTTAGAGACGTAACATGTATCATGCATTTCGTTGTTGTTTTTTTTGTCTAAGGGTTAGAAAATGACATTAACCAATCTGGTACCACACAAACCTTTCAGAACACTAAATGCCTCACTGATAGTGTGACAGGTGTCGCTAGCGGGCAGGAATGCTTACACTTCCGGAGCACCTGATGTCACTCCCGGTTTTTTTGGGAGTTCACACTATCAGTGCCTTCGTTTTTAATGCCGTCTTTTCATTTCCTTGCATTGTACCTGTCTCACGTCCTTTTTTTTTGTCTTTGTATTTCTCTGTTGCCGTTTTTGCCATGTCTTTTGAATTTTTGTGGTCATCGCTTCCCTTGTTCCTTCGGTATTCTTCTGTCGTTGTTTTGCACAATGTTGATGTCCCCAGTAAAAACGTGACCAGCAGAACCATACAAAAAAGTGGAGGAAGAACATAAACAATCCGATTATTTTGATTTGAAGTCATCGATTTGGGTCTCCAGCAATACCCGTTTGTGACTGAAAATGTTAGTTGCATAAGATTCAGTATAGGTAGGGATTTCCTGTTATATTTTTTATTCTATATAAGGAATTTTCTGGTTCTTGAAGTTTGGGGTATCTTGGGGGTCCCAATATCTCACCAGTTTTTCAGCAAGGTAATATTGAATAGACAATATTGGTTTGCTGCAGTGATAATCTCTCACGAAGTTAACTTAGAATTGTTTTGATGACTGTTCAAAATTAAAGTAGAATCGTTCTTTCACAACCTAGAATCTTTCTAGGGCAATTCGTTAATTGCTATCGATGCCTGCAATAATGAAACTTATAAACATGTAACAAAAGGGACGTCTGCAATAATGAAACTGCATGTACTAGTAATATGACATATTGCAAATTGGAATGATATGTTGATATAATATAAATGCCCACAAAACTTACAATTCCTTTATTTTGACTAAAACAAATATCAAAATTACATTTTCTGTCTTCGATATGACATCAATGCCTGTAACAATGAAGCAAAAGGGAATTGTCACAAGAAACAAAACTTATTTTTATTTGGTTCTAAACATATGACAAAAGGGATATTATCTGGATTCGCTAAAATATCAAGGCCTTAAGGATGGCACTTCTTTATTTTGACAAAACATATGACAAAAGGAACATTTTCTGTATTCGATATCATATCGATAACTCGATGACTGTAAAAATGAAACTTTCTGAAAATTAACAAATAGCATGTGGTTAAAGTGGCAGTGTCTGTTTTTGCTATTATATTGATGTCCGCAATCATAAAAATACCTGTAATTTGACTAAAAGGAACATTTTCAATATTCAATGTATTTTTTCTAAATACGTATAATAAAAGGGATATTTCACGGGTGTTTTCGATGTATCGATGCATTCCATATCATGCAAATTCCTGTAATTTAACTTCAAACCTATCAAATAAAAGTACATTTTCTATATAAGATATACATTGTGTATTATCATTGCCCGTAATTATGAAACTTCCTCTAATTTGAATAAGATTTTCTTTATTTTATATAATATGTATGCCTACAACAATTTGCCTTCTGAACTTTGCAAAAGAGACATTTTCTGTATGTCACGTGATATCCTGTCGACAATAATCTCCTAATCCACAATACTAAAACTTGCTGTAATTTGACTTAACCAAACGACAAAAGGGACATTTTCATTAATCGTTCAGAGAAACGTCTATTAGTCGATATAATATTGAGCCCTCAATAATAAACTGCCTTTAATCAAATGATATGAAACTATTGTACATTTACCTTAGTTGCTCAAAGAGCGTTTTTGTTGTATGAGCACTTTTCGAGCTGCTCTACCAAAAATGTCCACGTTTGAATTTGTTCTTAGAGCTGTGATCATTTTTCTGACCGCTTCTAGAGCTATGGCATCTTCTATGTAGAACCAATTATGATCAAATTTGGAACTTTTACTTAGTTTACTTATTGCTGTAATCATCTACTTGTATGACATTTACGTGCATCTGGTCATGTACGACTGCTCTAAACCGAGACCAGCTTCTGAGTGAACTTGACGAGAGATTATGTCTACACTCTACTGTCTATGAAGAAAGAAGGAAGGAAAAATCTATAAACACACCGGGAACGTTTGTGCAAAATTCACGTCTTTTGATTAAGTGCCAAAAAAAGAAAAGAAGTATATTAAAATGTTTAGAAAAGAAGTATGGCCATTTAGGCATGAAGTTTGTTCCTATGTTGGGTCATTTTCAGATTATGCTCAAATGAAAATCGTATAAGGTGGTCTCTGGTATGTGCTCTTGTTGAAAATAAAACTATATATGCTACACTTATATGTTTTCTGAATTGTTAGCAGTCGAACATTGCTGTAAATAGCCTTTTGTGTCCATTTTAACTATTTTTCAGTGTTTAAGAGGATAGTGCTACTGAAAAGACACGGAGAAACAAAATCATTTTTTCGTGGAGAATGTATTACATTTGGACTTCCAAATGACAGTTATTTTATTTTGGTTCTGGAGGTCTTATACAGCGAATTTAAACAAAAACCTACAAAAAATTGTCAAAATTGCATTCAAGAGCCCAAGTTCAGTGAGTTAATCTTTTATCTTAATGTATGAAAATGCATTTGAACTGATTTTGTTCTGACAGTGTATATTACAGATGACCTGTTGTATGGGCGGCGGAAAGGGTAAAAAATACGTACAAATAATTTCGAAAACACGCTAAAATACAAAACAAACAGGTATGGTTGTAAAGACTAACAACACCAAATGAAAAACTAACAGCCTAGAATGTTAAATCAACAGACTAGAATGCAGAACTAACAGACTTCAAAGGGTAAAAAATACGGCAAAACGCAACAAACAAGTAATTTCGGATACATGTTAAAATACAAAACAAACAGGTAACTAATTGAAAATCAACAGCCAAAAGTTAAATCAACCGACTAGAATGTAAAACCAACAGACGTCGCATGTTCAAGGTGTGAAACCACCAATTCATTTCTAAAACATTTTCAACTAAAATTTGGAATTTTTAAACCTCCCTGGACAATTTATCTTAAGTTTAACCTTGCCAAGACTATACATGTCTTGAAAGGCACATACCTGCTCTACATTATATCAAATTTTCATCATACCTTTAAAGCCTTCTAAGAGATTCCCGGTGTGTCGGGGAAAGCCACCTATAAATACGTACCACGACGTCACAACATTGCGCAAAAATAGTCATTGGGAATTCCCCTCCTTTAAGTGATCTAAGATTATACCTAGTCAATTGACCTTGGTCTTGAAATAAACCTAATATATCAGTGTTTAAATGGGTGCATCTTTCATCAAATTCCCTTGAATGGTTTTAAAGGTGCAAGAATACAAAGTCTATCTTTAGATTCAAGAGGTCTATTTTCCCATACGTTCCAACTCTGGTTGGTTGAATTGATGGTTTGATACCTTAACATGATATTAAAACATCCCCCAGTGTAATTGCTGCACTTCATCATGTTTTTTAGTTAATTTCCAAATTGTATACAGGAAATTACATCCTTTTCTAAATTTTTCCCTTCAAAAAGTCAATTATTTAGTGTTTTCAGTGCTTTGATTAAGCACAATTACTGATAGATGTTAAACATGGACACAAACCAAAATTACTTCTTTTATGCAATGAATCTCATCCCATGTTTAATAATAAGCCCTTAGAGTATTTTTCTATCAAAATGAAGCTGTAAATGTTCAAAGATGCCTTTAAAATTATGAAATTATGCTACAAAATGTCACCCTCCCCCCACTTTGAGAAGGTGCTTCTGAGGTTAATTTTTGCACTTCAAATGGTCTTTGCTTTGGTTGTGGTAATACAAATAGCATTCTAAATGCAGAAATTGATGCAAAAAAGGTCAAGAAGACAGGGAAAAACCAGTGTGTTTATTTTTTGAGCATCTAAAGAATATTAGGTTTGTGACTTTGCCGAAAAGCCCGTTATGAATAGGTACAATGATAGTATTAACTACTGAAAATTCACCCGGGTGTATTTATTTCCCTTGGGGTGATTAAATATATAATATTTAAAGAAAATAACACAATAAAACAAATGAAAATTGATGAAAAGTGTGGCAAAGTCAAAAATGTTTTCCAAAACCAGATGATAAAATTTTGACTTGGCTCTTGTTTTGACAATGTGGACCCTAAAATTACAATTTTACACTGTTTAGTAGAAAAACAACATGATATTTTTTATTTCTGAGGTTCATGTTCATATCAAACTGCTTATATAAGCACCATTCGTGCTTAAAAAAATTATTGTATACAAATCAGACAGATTTTTATATGAGGCACCTCAGTCAGTGTTGTCGCATTTGTTCGAGACATCGATCGACATTTAATTTGAAAAATATTGAACACATATTCAGTGACAAATTTTTTTGTAAAATCAGCCTGCATTTGATGTTTTCAAACTATTTTACACAGTTAACCCTTCTAGTTTTGCTCAAAATCATTAAAATGGCCTAAAAGTGGTATTTCAGTGTAAAAATAGCAAAATATTACATAACAGTTGTTTTTGGACAAAATTGTGGAACCAGCTGGCTAAAACTTCAATCTTTACCTCTAATTCATCATACATACATGTTTTGCATCAGTTTAGGCTATTTACAACCTTTAAAGACTTGTTTCAAAATTTTCGCAAATTTTCTCTTAAGGTGTGAAACCACCAATTCATTTCTAAAACATTTTCAACTAAAATTTGGAATTTTTAAACCTCCCTGGACAATTTATCTTAAGTTTAACCTTGCCAAGACTATACATGTCGTGAAAGGCACATACCTGCTCTACATTATATCAAATTTTCATTATACCTTTAAAGCCTTCTAAGAGATTCCCGGTGTGTCGGGGAAAGCCACCTATAAATACGTACCACGACGTCACAACATTGCGCAAAAATAGTCATTGGGAATTCCCCTCCTTTAAGTGATCTAAAATTACACCTAGTCAATTGACCTTGGTCTTGAAATAAACTTAATACATCAATGTTTAAATGGGTGCATCTTTCATCAAATTCCCTTGAATAGTTTCAAAAGTGCAAGAATACAAAGTCTATCTTTAGATTCAAAAGGTCTATTTTCTTATACGTTCCAACTCTGGTTGGTTGAATTGGTGGTTTGATACCTTCAACGAACAGCTAATAATCGAATTAACGCTAGGTGGCGTTTACCGAGAAAAGCCTGAGGGTCGTAAAGGGGGCACTGTGTGAACGAGAAATAAAAATGCCATTTATATTGGCTAAATGACACCGGGTTTACACCCCTATTAAGCTGAGTTATCGGCGAACAGGTTAGGTAAGAAGTGTTCTCGTATAATTGGTTTAGTCCGGTTGGATAATGTTTAGCCCGGTTTAGAAAAATGTATACAAATTTCTTATTTCAAGTAAGATTGGATAAAGTTTTATCCCGGTTCAGGTTTAGGTACGGTTTAACATTTACCTGTACCTTAACAGTACCCAGCTTAATAGGGGTGATTTATACCGAAAAAAAAAACCAAAAAAACAAAACAGATTAATGATCATCTAAAAAAAAAGAATCGATCTATTTATCCGGCGAGTTTATGATTGGATGATGATACTTACCTTTATAATATTCTTTCTGATATTGTACAGGCGCAGATCCAGGCAATTTAAAAGGGGTCCAATTAGAAATAAAAGAAAGTTCGGCTAAAATGTTTTGGGGTTCCTCAGTAAAACATCAGGATATTCATTAAAAAATACATGATTGTCAAAAAAGGGCGAGTTCCACCTCCTTTTTTAGATCCTTCGACCGAAAATTTCGGAACAAATCATTTAGCACGTGCAGATTTGGGATCGAGAGTGAATTCTCCGATTTAATTTTATAATTATTTCCCTTGATTTCAAGCTCAGATTATAAATTATTTATTTTACGGAACTGTGTTTCATCCATGAGGCAATATTTACAGATTGTTATATATTTATGGTAAAAATTATAGCTTTTTGTATTTTTGATATATAAATTATTTAATTGAAGTTCTAATTTTCTATTTTGACCTTAAACTAGGGAAATATATTTTTACTACTTATGTCTTTTCAAACAAAACACTTTCCATCTATAGAGAAATTATAATTTCCATGATTTTTCAAAATAAAGATAAAAAATTGGCCAAGTCCATTAATTTCAGTTTGTTTTCACTAAACAATCCTCGCTTTGGTGATTTTCTTCATCTTATCTATCCAAAAGAGCTAGAAATTAAGGATGCTACAGATACTTCCATATCAGCCTCGTTCCTTGACCTTCATCTTGAAATTGACAAAAGAGGTACACTACAAACTAGGCAAGATGACAAACGCGATGAATTCACTTTTCCAATAGTCAACTTCCCTTTCTTTGTAGCAACATTCCAAAAGCACCAGCATACGCAGTTTACATCTCCCAACTCATTCGCTACTTAAGGGCCTGTGGTCGATACAGTGACTACCTTGATAGAGCTCGGTTGCTTACAAATAGGCTACTTAAGCAAGGGTATGTTGCCCATAACTTGAGGTCATCACTACAGAAGTTTTACGGTCGACATCACGATCTTGTGGACCGCTATGAGATATCTGTTTCCCAGATGACAACAGATCTTCCTCTTTGCCACTAAAGTTTGATTTTCCTCTACCGGATTTGACTTTACTACCGGAGTTGACATGTTCAACACGGCGGGTGTCTTATAAGAAGCAGGAGATGCTTACTCTGCCGGTGCACCTGATATCACCCATGGTTTTTATTGGGTCCGTGTTGTTCATTTTGTATAAAATTATGTGCGTGTCTTCATTTTCTTTTCTGTGTCGTGCTCATGTTATGTCTTCGTTTCTTCGTTTTTCCGACGTTGCCATTGTCCTTGGATTGTTCTTTTCAGACTGACGGTTCGGTTCTCACTTACTTTTCCATCTTATCAGTGGTCCCATTGATCTCCACGCAAATTTAGCGCAATACGCTACGTTACCTACCCCTCTTCTCCTAAGATTTCTCCATTTTCTCTTATAATAGGGAACAGACAAGTTAGTCGGACAAATTTTTCGTTCTTAACATTAGTGTTTTTAAGTATATTTATGAATTTATGAATAATTAATTTTGAATTTAAACAGAATATTTTGAGTAACGGCCTCACTTGGCGTATTTGAACCGTACGCGTACGGTCCGGAGCGCATGCGTATATATACTCGTACGCGTATGGTCGGACCGTGCGTGTACGGTCTGCTACGAGCTGGACCATACGTGTATATTTAGACCGTATGAGTACAAAGAAAAAGACACTACATTCGTTATTCAAACAGAATTCAGTTACAGTCAAAACTGATAGCACTAAGTAATACAGAAACCCTATAAATTATTATGTCTTGATAAAAATAATAAATTACTTATAGAATTAAGAATTAAGAATATTTTATTAACCTAATCAAAGGGCCCATA
>MJUU01026847.1:0-29610 GCA_002080025.1 Modiolus philippinarum
ATATGAGTCTGAAGAAGAAAACAAAGAAAAAAACAAGTGCACAAAAAATGTGGTATGATACAGATTTATTTATAATGAGAAAACAATTGATTGATAAAGATGTGCTTATGTCCAAATATCCGTCAGACCCTATAATAAAAGGTTCCTATTACAAATTGAACAAAAAGTATGCTAAACTAAGAAAATATAAAAAAATGAATTCAAACAAGTTATTTTAGATAAATTAGATAATCTTTTATCAGAGAACCCAAAAGACTATTGGAAACTAGTGAAAATATTAAAAGATAAAAAAAGAGAAAATCCAGAAAAATGTATTGATGATCAAACTTGGCTTCAATATTTTTCAAATTTGTACGAGGAACCTGAATCGCTCAAAAACAGAATCCAAGAAATAAATGCAGAGGTGGATTATTTAGAAAAAAATATAAAAAATTTCTGTGCCCTTGATTATGAAATCTCTCTTAAAGAGATACAGAAAGGGGTTTCTAAGCTTAAAAATGGTAAAAGTGCTGGCTTAGACTATATACCAAATAAAATGTTAAAAGCGGCACAAGTATATTTATCTCCATATTTAGCTAAAATATTCAATGCAGTCTTGACATCAGGTATTTATCCAAAAATTTGGTCTGAAATTATAGAGGAATCGCTATATGCAACAGCATCGGCAAACTGTTTAATTCTATATTAAATAGCAGACTAGATAATAATTTAATACAAAATAATATAATACATGAAAATCAAATTGGATTTTCCAAAAAAGCTGGTACTGCAGATCATGTGTTTGTACTAAAATGTATAATTGATAAATATATCAGCTCTGGGAGCAAAAAATTATTTGCTTGCTTCATAGACTTTCACAAAGCATTTGATACGGTTATCCATGCCGGAATTAAACTTAAGCTTTTAAAATATAATATAAATTGATATTTTTATAAAATTTTATGTAGTATGTATGATTACAATAAAATCTCAATCAAAATTGGCCAAAAGCTGACAGACTCTTTTCTCCCTAATCTTGGAGTAAGGCAGGGAGATGTTTTAAGCTCTAATATATTCAAAATTTTTATAAATGATTTTTCTTCAGAAATAGAGTCCTGTCATGACACTGTCACATTATCAAATAAAATGATACCATGTTTATTATATGCAGATGACCTTGTACAGCTGTCTAGTTCAAAGTCAGGCTTGCAAGAAAAACTAGACAGAATAAGTAGTTACTGTAAAAAATGGTGTTTAAAAATAAATATTAATAAATCTAAAGTTATAATTTTTAATAAAGCAGGCCATTTAATGGAAGAAAAATTTACTATTGATAATGAGAAAATAGAATATGTTCGATTATATAAATATTTAGGTATAATTATATCAGCCTGTGGTAAATTGGGGAGGCTCGTAAAACTTTATATAACAAAGCTCTTAAAGCTTCATTTAAATTATACAAAAATGTTAAATGTGCAAACATCCCTCTAAAAACAATATTACACCTATTTAACCACAAAATTAAACCTATTCTCCTCTATGGAAGTGAAAATTGGTGTAGCCTCACCCTTTCTGCAAAACAATTTAGAAGTGATTTATTTGAAATATTTAAAGACTGGGAGATGGAAAAACTCAATATAAAATTTTGCAAATATATTCTTGGAGTGAACAAGAAGAGCACAAATATAGCAATCCTTTCTGAGTTAGGTAGATACCCAATGTACTTTACTATTATTTTAAACTCTTTTCTTTATTGGCATAGACTGCAAAGCCAACCCTCAGATTTATTAAGATGTGCATATCAAGAATGTAAAGACTTGCATGATAAAAATGTAAAAACATGGTACTCTACCATTGTAATGGTGAGCAATAAACTAAATATAGATATTAATAGTTGTAATACTATATCTCATTATAAGCTTAAAAAACAACTTAAGACTAAACTTAAACAAGAATTTATATCAATGTGGAAAAAACAAAGGGAACTAGGAAAAAATAGTGGAAAATTAACAACATATTTTAAATTTAAAGAAAATTTTGGCTTAGAAACATATCTAAACATAAAAAACTTCAATTATAGACAAATTTTAACAAAATTTCGAATAAGTGCTCATTCACTAAGAATAGAATCAGGACAGTACGAAAGAAAGAAAGATAAATCTGGGAAATTAGTTATTCTTGATAGGGAGGAAAGAGTTTGCCAGCAATGCACCAACAATGTAATAGAGGATGAACTTCATTTCCTCCTGGAATGTCCTTTATATATGACAGACAGGGAAATATTTTTCACTGAGATTAAAAAAAGTAATAAAAATTTTATTTCCCTCTCAAATGACAACAAATTCCTTTGGTTACTTACAAATGAAAATGAAAAAATTAATATATTGTTGTCAACATTTTTACTTAAATGTTTTAACATTAGAAAAAAATAATATTTATTATTGTTGCTTTGGTGGACTCCTCTATGGTTTCTGGCTTATAAATTCCATTTCCCAGCTGCAATGTTTAATATTTTAATATTTAATATTTTAATATCTTTGTGTGTTTATTATAAATAATTTGTTTTGTCATTTCATAATCAATCATAATCAGTATGAGAGAAGTATGAGAGAAATGTGTGTGAGTGGAGAATGGAAATCATTGTTTAATTATATGCTCTATATGGGCCCTTGATTGGAAAATAAAAAAATTACTTACTTACTTACTTACTGAACCAGCCCTTGTGTGAACCTGGCTTCATACAAATAAAGAAACAAATCTGCTAAAAGTGGCGCACAATTAGTCCCCATGGTATCCCTATTGTCTGCTGGAAAACTTGTACTCCAAATTCTATAAATATGTTATCAATCAAGAATTCCAGCATTGCAATGAAATTCTCATCTGTATACTTTTTGTGGGAATCAGTGTGATGTTTTACAAGATAGGCCCCATCTTTACCTATCACTAAAATGAATATCTTCCCTCACCCTTTTTAGTACAGAAAGACTGATGTATTAAATCCCGGAGTACTGACTTTAGCATATCGTGTGGAAGAGTAGTATAGAGAGTAGCAAAATCAAATGTTTTTACACTGTTGCAGTCGTTGACTTCAGTTGAAGATAGATATTCTAATAAGTCCTTTGAGTTTTTGAGAATCCACATCATTCACTCCACTTGTTGAGTATGTATCTTAAGGCCATCTTTGACTGCAGAAAGTAATGAAGTGAGGACCTTAGAAAGGGGTTTTGTTGTGCATTTGGCAGACCCAGCAATGTATCTCTGTTTCCAATGGCATTTATGTAATTTAAGTACCCAGTAGATACAAGGCAGGTTGTTGTTCTCTTCACTCAAACTGATACCAAAGGAAGACAATACTGATTTGCGATTGTTTAGTATGTCTTCCCTTGGTATGGTGGAGAGTTTGTATGTGGGGTTGTCAAATGAATTGTCAATGCCCATCTCCTTCATTAATCAGTCAATGTATTGTCTTTTGTAGATAAATGTGATGTTGTTTTGGGCCTTGTCATCTGGTACAATGACATAATTGTCATGGAGGAAGGACAATGTTTTTTCTGCCTCGGGGTCATCGAATATGCTTCTTGAATTGGGCTCATGACTGTCTTAAGGCGCCTCATTCGAGCTACAATTAATGACTTAATGGACCTGATCCAGTCAGACAGTGTTACGGCCTTTTCCTTCTCTTTCTTAGCCCATTGTTTGGCATATTCCTCAACTGCGTCCATCAATATTCTAAGGTTATGTTTCCAATTGATTGGTTGGGGTTCACGATTTTTTGTGACCTTTTGGGAAGAGGTCACGTAGTTTCTCTTTGTGTACGATGTTGAGGTCCCCTGTTATAACATGACCAGCAGGAGTGTACATAAATTGGGAAGAGAGACAAAAACAATCAGGTGGTTTTGATTTAAAGTCATCAATTTGGATATCCCGCAATACCCGTTTGTGATTGAAGATGTTAGTTGCAATTGGTTTTGTATATGTATAAGATATAAGAAGAACTGTTTGGTCTTTAAAGTATGGGAGTACCTTGGCGGTTACGTGTTTATTATGAAGAATATTGCCAAGATTGATGGCATCTAAGCCTTTGTTTGTAAATTTGAGTTTTAAGAATGAACGACGTTCTTGTTCATTAGCAGATGTGCTAACAGGTTTAAATAGTCTGTGTTGAGCAATATCTAGGACAATTGCAGTTAATTTGTATTCATGTGACGATAGATCTATCACGGAAGAGATTTTATAAAATGAATGTAGAAATATAGGCTTCATATAATTATATCAGAGATATTCGAATTCACTAGTAAAGTTCACCATTTTGGTAATTGAAATCATCATTTGCGACATTAAGATCTTAGATTTACTCTCGAAAATGCTCAAATAAAATAGCCGTTACGTCAATACTAATGAACTACATCCATAAACCGTTTATAAATGACTTAATACCGAAGTTACTGTGATTTTAGTTTCTGCATATACGCATTTCGACAACTTATGTCTCTTCGGTGAAGATAAAATCTAAACATTTGGAAGACAATAAACTCAAAAATATTTAAAAACTAATAGAGGACAAATAACCAATATGATCTGAATGTGAAGCCAAATCAGCTAAGTATTTTTAATTACTGGATATTAAGTGTACATCCATAAAACCTCAGTATTTTAAAGAGTTAGAATTTTGATAAGAACAGTAAATTTCGATTAAACGCAAGGTAAAATTTTCATGTCAGACCATTGGGCAAGTGAATACCCTTGGGGACCACTGGTCTACCAGCAGTGACATCGACCCAGTGGTTTCAAAATACAAAAACAGTCAAGTTGAACCAAAAACAGTTGATTCAATATGCTCTGCATGTGTTTCAATGAGTAACCTATCATCAGCAGTATTTACATCGAATGGTATGGGAAGCCGACTACATGCTCAATATTACTGAATCAGTTGTGAAATGTACATTCCATACGCTGGAGATGTTAGTATATTGCTGCTTAGAAAGGGAAAGTTCACAATTGGGAAGTTAAAATCATCACGTTTGTCACATAGCTTAGATTTCATTTCAAACGTACATAACAAAAGATCTAATTATGTACGAGGCTGAAGAAGGTGTATCAGTATTCTCTTCTTTACTTTCAAGTTCATTGGGACAGGATCTGATGTAAATATTCCTTATTTTTTGGATAATTAGGAAACAGTATATCTTCTATCTAGCAAGACATGCCCATGCCATGAACATTACTTCAGTTGTATAGAACTTTGTCCTTGTCAAGGTACTATAATTTATAAAAACCATGGTCAAAATCTGATGTCAACATGAATGACGATGACTATGAACCGTAATGATATGGAAAACACGTATAGTTCATAGAATAGTAGTGTTGTTCTATGAAGTGCATCTTTGCTGTAACTTCATTTGTCCAATGCTATAGAACATGTACCAGTAACTTCTTCTCCAGTGAAAAACAAAATGAAAACAACCCACCAAAAACAAAATCAATAAAAACACTAAAGAATCTAAAAAGTTTTCAAAATGTGTTTCTCATTTCTTGTGTTCATATGAAACCGAAATGTAAAAGAAAAGTATATAAAAAAAATTCTAAACATACAAAAAGAACTAAAATCACACCAAAATATATAAATGAACAATCTTTTAAAACTAAAATACTTCCTGCGACCTTGTAGTGGTAGGTATAGGTATCCGACGATATATATTTTTTTCACCAAACTAACAAAAGACTACCATAATATATGCAAGTAGGACATTCAAAGATTTTAAGTCAATTTAAGGGTCAATTATTGGCGTAATTGTCAGATGTATGACCAATAAAGTCTTTGTTTCAATTGACTAAAAACATCTTTTATATAAATCTTAAGGGTCAGAAGGTGAAGGTCATTTCACAAACTGTTTATGCAAACAGCAAGTCATGTTTTTCGACCCCGCTTATTAATTCACACCCTGTGAATCGCTTTATGAAGAAAGGTGGTCAAAATTGTTATCAATGATTTATACTTATATTATTGTAGACGCGTATAACCATTTAGAAAGGTGGTCAAAATTGTTATCAATGTTTTATACTTTAATATTGTAGACGCGTATAACTATTAAATTTGATATTTCAAATTCGCGTTGAAATATATGACCGAAAAGTGACTGAAATAAAATTACCAGAATTTTCAAGAAGAATCGTTGCAACTTTTAAATTTGACGAACGGTGAAAACGGATAGAGAACAAAATGACCTTTCGAATGATGTATGATATAGCATAGCCTGCTGTTAGGTTGGTTGATTAAAATACTTAACTGGACGCCTATTTGAATTTCGTTGCTCCACTAATTAGCATTGGACTAAATTATGATATCAGTCATCAATGTACAAGTATAGTATATTAATATAAACCACTTATTTAGCTTATATTTGATTGTTCTTACGATGGTTTGTCTTTTTACCCTTTTGATTTCGGGTCTTGACAATTCTGTTTGGTAACTTTGTCATTATACCCTCATCTTATTTCTCATTTCTAATCGGTCAACATTGAACAAAACATCTGTAAAGAAATTTTATATACAAAATCCAAAACATGGGTCCATGGATTATAACATCATATCAAACTATACCGCTTTTAATTATGTCTCCTCCATGCGTATGTTACGAAAGGATATGGAGTGAATGAACATGAGACAATAACAAATATGTTAACTCACATTGCAATAATTTTAATCACATTGCAATAATTTTAATGAGCTGTATGGCCATTTCGGAAATGAATTCCTCATCAGCAGCGCTAGAACCCAAACATAATAATAATTGCTGCGGTCAAGGAAGTGGAAAAACTTTCAGTTTAACGAAAATAAGGTTTACACCCCAAGCTCTCTACCTTTCATTGACTCGACGTCGTGCAGGGACAACATTGTATCTATTTGTCAGGTTTTCACGTCTGATAAATTTACAATGTAGACATTCACATCGATGAATCTAACATATTGTGTAAGCTTGGGGTGTTAATCTTGACTTCATTACAACCAAACTTTTGCCACTTCCTTGACCGCAGCAATATATATTTCAAAAAGTTTTTAAAATGCATAAAACCAAAAGAAATCCGAATAATACGTAAATTCAAATATAGCTACGGACAAGCATGCATGGATGTGAGACATACTGTTTTCACTTCGGATGTCTGTCACAAATTTAGTTTCGCTCGTTTGAAGAAACTGCCTAGCGTTTCGTGTTGAAAATTGGCATATAAACTCTTTATGATGTTATCTAGGGAATATGTATTGTATAATTGTCAATCTTGTTGACAGAAAGGGTGGTTCGCATCTACATCCCTAAACACTTGTTTGTGGGAGCTGTATAAAGTTAAGAACTATAAGTGTAATACCCATAAATATGTGCTCCAGAAGAGTTGATGCTAGTGATTCTGTCATAGAAGTGTAGAGTCCGATGTTGAGTCCAATTGAGTCTATTTCAACATTTTCAATTTGATATATTTGACTAGATACTGTTCTCATTTAGTTTCCACAGATGGCCATTTTGACAAGTTTGTAGTAACTTGGGCTTAATACTAAATAGCAATTGTTTAGTATTTGTTTACTATGTGTAGAATACTCGTGTTTTTGTGTCTCCCGCGACGAAAGCCACGTAAAGCGAGACATAGGCGTGCAAAGTATTACGGCGACGGCGGCGGCGTAAACTGAAGTTATTTTAAAGAACCTTTTAATGTAGGAACATAATGTTTGGTCCATGGCTAGCTTACATTGAACCCTATCTGGCACAAAATCATCTAACCTTGACCTTTATTTCACGGTCAAGTGCCAAGGTTAAGTTTTTTGCTTAATAAAATAAAAGAGACAACAGGAAACACCTACAATGGCTGAAAATTATAATCACATGCCACAATCTGCCAGGGAACTACACAGGAAAAACACAAATTAGACAAAAGACAATCTTAAACAACGATAGGAACTCGGGACAGCCGGACTTGGTACCGGCGCTAGCAAAAGCAAGCAGTAGGGTTAAAGCAGTTTATGGGTACCCAAACCTCCCCTGTATCTGCCGTTTCCCTATAGTTAAGTAAACATACGAATAAAACCCAATACATGTAGACTACTTACTCCATGACCACAATCTTGAAAGGAGAGAATATGACAATACGTAATTTTGAAAGATGGGTCAAGGGGTGCTCGCCGCTAAACTGCCGGCTAGCTAAAGGAGCCTAGTCTGCTGGTAAACACTGTCGCACTACGGAAGAAAAATCAAACTCAAAACTTCCCGCAGGAATTAACAGTTACTTCGGCATTTTGTTATTTGTCACCTATACATATTTGAGAAGAAAATGACAACAATTGTAGGAAACCAGAATCTCGTGAAATTGTACTATTTTGTCATACTACAACAAAGATACTTCATTTTGCACTCCATTAAAATACATGCTTTAATCGTTTTCATGGAAAAACGGCATAGAAACTTACGTTGTCAAAGTAACACATATAAAAAATGTATAACAGGAAACACCTACAATGGCTGAAAATTATAATTAAATGCCACAATCTGCTATGGAACTACACATGAAGAACACGAATAAGACAAAAGACAAACGTAGACAACGATAGAAACTCAGGACAAACTCAGGACAGCTAGACTTGGTACCAACACTAGCAAAAGCCAGCGGCAGGGTTAAACCTATTTATGGGTACCCAAACCTCCCCTTTATCTGTCCCGTTTCAATATAGTATAATAAACATACGAATAAAACCCAATACAGGTAGACTACTAACTCCATGACCACAATCTTGAAAGAAAAAAAAAACAATAAGTAATTTTGAAAAATGGCTGGAGGGGTGCTGGCCTATTCGTTTCATGCTTCATCTTTACCCCTTTTCTTATAATTATAAACAATCAAATCATTATTTCTTTGTCCATTTTCATTTGTCATCATCTCCAATTACTTTACAGTCCTAGAAAACTAAGGTTATAATCGCTATGATGTGTTGTTTATAATGTAACACAATTTTGGCGGTGTCGTATGTGAAAACTATGTGATAACAATACAAACGGGTCCGGATTCTCCACAATGGTATAAACTAGGGTGAAACACATATACATCTAAGTCTTCAGAACATCAGGACAAACACAAAAGCACATCTGCTGTCATACTTACATTTGTTCAAAACTGACTAATTGATAGCAATACAGGCGGGTCCGACGTGTGTGACACAAATAAATATATCCATAGTCAACAGATACATCAGGACGAATAAAAATGACGTCTATTATCTTATTTAGGCTGACAACGTCATAACAATACATTTGGGTTCCAGATTCTCCATCATATTATATACTTCTGTGACACACATACATATCCTTGTCTACAGATACGTCTGCACAAACACAAAACACGTCCACTGTCATCATTACATTTATTCAATACTCCTTACGTCATTAAAATACGCGCAGGAAAAGTTATATAACTGACATTTACAACAACATACTACCATTCAAATACAACTATGCTAACTGCAATATCACTATCTTGAACAAGAAGGGAATTAGTTAAAATGTAATTTATTAAAGATGGGTCGAGGAATGTGTGCCGGTAAACTGCTGATGAGTTTGAGGAGCTGAATCATACAAACCTTTATTTTTGCTATTTGTCCCATAAGACTACCAACAGCACCGGCTTCATCATAGTCAGCATTTATTTATGTCAGAAAATATAGCTGACACCCTAATCATCTTTTGCAACATCACATGTAAAAAAATATTTTTAGTTAATTATCATACGCGACCCCCACATAGCAATATATATTTAAAAGGGGCTCCCAAGGGATTTTGTCTCAGATTTCTCTGTTTTTCAAGATTAAAACAAATTGCTTCAAGGAATGTATTTTTATCTCGAAGCCATGAAATGGCTGAGAGATGTTATAATGACAAGAAAAAATCACGGGAGGCTTCAAGCCTTTTAGCAGCTCTAAAAGATGATCTTCGTGCTTCCGATAAAATGTAGTGCGCAAGTTTCTTTCAAAATCGTATACATTGTGTTTTTAAGTTATATTTCTTCATTTTCTTGAGTTGAATACGGTGTTGTTATATTAAATTCAAAACAATATGCATGTTTATCAAATTACTCGTTTTTTATATTACGTCTCGGATCAACGAACCTGTCGCGCAGTAATTTGTGAAAATAACATTTGTTTACCTGTGACAGTGTATTGCATATATTTATAGCAATGAAATCGACATGCGAAATCACACAATCCGATAATTTTCACGTATTACTGAATAACTTAATACATGCATCCGTATGCAGCAGTTCTTTGGATGACTACGAAGTTTTGCCACGTGTAGATTTTCAGGGCTTCGAGATTCAGCTCCATCGGAGCTTTGATTAGATTGTGTTGTCACTTCTGTACATATTAACCTTGAAACAAAAGTTATGCGTGATCTCGAAGCACGTGAAAATTAGCGATAACTGGTAATCGACCAGTACAGTAAATTTCTGTTATGCTGCACACGTGTTTCGAGGAGTAACCTTTCATCAGCAGCATTAGAATCAAATAATATTTTGAAAGTCAAAATCCAAAAGTACATGTAGTAAAAAAAAGAAGTACGCATCACTCTAAGCTGATTATTTTTTGGCTATACGTACAGTATTGGAACATGAACTCCCCGCTCCTCCATATAGCTAAGGTATTAAAAGAACCTAGAAGTCATGAACAGCCAACAAGAAACCAGATACCTGTAAATGTATGGAGAACAAAAAATAAATATTTTGTACCCTGGCATGCCCACAACACCAAGGTATAAGATCACAAAATCAACAAAAATATATTTGGTTTGAGATGAACATGTATATGAATTTATTATGAAAAATATATTTTCTCTTTTTAATTAAAATTTTCGTGAAATATTACAATTATTTTTTTTAAATAAAACATACTTTGATATTTGTCAACCAAACATTGTATCACCAACCTCTGCTAAAGTTATTATCCTTACCCCGAAACATAAAACATAAACTGTTCGGTCCTTATTTTTTCAGTATATGAAAAGAGTACTGTTATGACAACTCTGAAAAAAATCTTTGTTTGATAAGAGCAGAAACAGTATAATTTTTCGTTTTGTTTTTCATAAAGAAATGTAACATATCAACTAGAAAGATAAAAAAAGCCAAACAATGTAGTAGAAACTTTAAAAGGTTATCAAAATCAAAAGCCATCAATACACCGAAACGAGTGTGGCAATTGATAAATTTGCACCTGCAAGAATGATCAAGATTGTAGTCCAGCCCTTTTCAAAAAGTGTTGTTATCTTTTCCTGGATTTGAACTCTCCCATCAAATGGAGGTACAAACACTCTTCGCTTCCGGTTATCACTGGTACGGTTGCCCAACAATACACAACTTAACCCCTGAATACATTTTAATGCCAACAAAATTAATGACGTATCACAGTAAACAATGATATGGTAATCTAAATATGAACAGTTTTATGACCTGTGTTGAGGATGAACAAGACTTGCTGAGTTGGGTTGATAACCGCAACTGTTTATTTGTATCTAAATGCCGAAACCGAAGGACGGACCAAAATGATTTTTTAAAAATGCCTATAGCAAAACTAGTGTTGCACTCCTACAACAGTAATCAAAATCAAATTAAATAGAAATTGCTTAAAACAAGTTGAAATCGCTTAATGTTCAAATCCATTTCCTTTCGTTTCAATGAAATATTACGAATGAAAAAAATATCATCAATACGCCGAAACAAATTTGGCAATACCTGCGCAAAGGACCATCAATATGGCAAAACAAGTGTAGCATACCAATAAGAGAGATGAAAATCAAAGTAAACCAGTATGACGAAACAAGTGGATCAGAAGACATACAGCAAATCGGGAAACTTTCGCGCTGTCTTTATTTCGCGGTAAATTGACAGGATTTTATTTTTAGTGCAGTTTTGACCAATGACCAATGACTTCAATAATAGACAAGTATATTCGCGTCGTTTTATTTTCGGGCTGCCATTCCAAAACATATAGACAAAACACCCAGATAGGTTATTTATAAATTTATCTCAAATCAACAACTAATATGTAAAATGAAAGGTCGTTGCTTTGAAAACAAATTTGGTTGTAATAATTGTAATAACTATCTTTAAACGGGAATGAAAAACAATCACCTCATGTATGGATCCAATGCCAGACACTCTGCTTCTATCAAGATTTCTGCAATGTGTGCAATAAATTGAAATTATATTAAAATTTTAAAGAGTTTGTCCAAGCAAAATTGTATCTAATGAAGTTAAATCATATACATAGAAATCTATTCTGTAAGTGTTTACCAGTGGCGAATCTAGACTTTCTGCTAAAGGGGGGGGGCAATAATGTTTCAAAAAGGGGGCCCGGAACCAAATTTTTGGAAAAATCCCTAGGAATTTTAAATATTTTCCAACCTAAGGGGAGGGGTGGGCCCTCCCGCCACCCCCTAAATCCGCCACTGTTTACACCGATTCAAATTGGTTAAACATATCTAATACAAGTCTGTCGTAGCTCGTATATAATTGAACCAACGACAGTAGAATACCGAGGGAACAAGGGAAGTAATGATTACAAAAATCGAAGTCCAAAGACATGGCAAAAAAGGCAACAGAGAAAAACAAAGACAAAACAAGGACGTGAGACAGCCACAGTGCACGAAAATAAAAAAAAGACGACATTAGGAACTAAGGAACTCATTGTGTGAAATCCCATTAAAACCGGGAGTGACGTCAGGTACTCCGGAAGTGTAAGCATGTCCTGCTCCACTGGTGGCACCCGTCACAATATTTTGAAATATTTTGAACTTTCATTTCCTTTCTGCTTCTTAACTTTGTAAAATTCGCATCTGTAAAACATTACATAGCTGAAGATACAATACAGGACTTTCGAGGAAGGAACTCTCGTGTAATTGAAGGCGGAAACGATAGCCTCGGATACCAGTAAGAAGGAAAACCTATTGAAATAAATATTAACCACATGAAACACAAACAATTTATGAAATTGAAGTGCATTTATAATTTTTCCTATATATAATATGACAATTTTTTAAATAGAAATTGTAATTGACAGAAAAAAAATAACCTGAAGCGCTACAAATCGATTAAATATAAATGACCCTTAGCTCAACACTTTTCATTAATTAAAGATTCCCTCTCAATGTATTGATGTATTGATTTTTTACGTATAAAAAATAGATCCGTTATCGGAGTGAACACGATTCAAAGGTCTCGTATTACTGTATCAATGAATTCAACACAATTAACATATGAAGCGAGAATCAGTACAAACTATTCGGACTTTTTCAGTTGGTCATGTTATCTCCGTAGCCGCCTTATTGATCAAGGCTTCAAAAAACTTCGTCTCCTACTATCATTAAAAGTTTTGTCCCGAACTATGATTCTTTTCTTTACTTTGTGCTTGTATATACAGATTTATTTCATTGTTTATGGCCTTTCAAAAGCAATTGCAGTTGAATTCATGATGGTCACTACCGCGGTTGAAGGGGTTTAGTTTGACATAACACCGATTTAACCAAAATTTATTTTGAAATACTGGTACCAAGTCAACACCACTGTAGTTTACAATTTTACCTTTGCATCTACTTTGCCCTTAGGATATTTTGTTTTTATCGTCTTTCGCTTTATTGAAAACAAACAAACATTATTCGTATGAAAAATATAGTTCATATTATGTATCGAATGTTCAATCAGGGACCAGTATCGTTCAGAAATGGTGGCACAAGATGTTCTGTGAAGTAAAAAGTAAATTTGAAAATGGTGTGATTCACCATAATTTTTTTCAGCGTATATGTACATGCTACTTCGGGTATAAATTTCGTGCGCTTAAAAAAAGTGTTCAGTGNGGGGGGGGGGGGGACCAGGTCATTTTCTTTATTTTGGGGGAATTCTGTTTATATTCTGAGCATTATTTGTTTCGCTTTGCCATCTACCCAAGGCACTCCCTTCAACTTTGGATTCACCTTTGAGACTTCTCTTATAACTTTTAATGGGTTTATACTAAATTCCGTCTCTATGGGTGTGTGATACGACAGTCGCCAACCAAAGGACGCGGCAGCCAAAGTGTTATCATCAATGTACACAGAACGCACAAAACTTCAAAATATTTGTGGAGAAAATGATATAGGTGTATATTTTTTATACCAAACCCAGGAACAATTACTGTGCACAAAAAGTGTTTAAGGTGGTTTGGGTGTCTTCCCTCATTTTGCATTTGCATTCTATTAAGGTTTGTTGATTTGCAATGAAACAAAATTGTTATCCTTGATAAATATTCAACTGACCGGACTATAGCAACTCTCTCGACTTATTCAATATGACAGTTTTTGCTTTATAGAGTAATATTTTATCGACTTTTCTCTGGTAAACGATATAAAATTAAAATTTTATGACAAACTCTGTAAAGTCATGCAATTTTGTGAGCTACAATTAAAGATATGATGGGTACAGTATTATATTTATCGATTTAAAGCCAGATTATTAAATGCTATGAGTTGAGAGCGAGGATACTTCTTATGAGGGTTGACAGAATCACAATCGTTCATCAGAAAAAAGGGAATTATTCAAAGTTAAAGAAATTTTCACAACATTTACTAAGTCATGAAACAGGGCTATGCGCGAAATCATATGTTTAGAACCCAAATCAAGCTTGATCTGTAACTCGTCAAGTTACATCAGTTAAATCAGTATAATAATATCAACGCTTCAACCAGATTCGGTGGCAAGGAGTGGATTGACGGCGGAGATCATAGCAAGATACATAAAATTGATGTTGAATTGAAAATTGCCCCTGCTTTTGTGCAACTCACGACTTTGATACTGAATGTGAATTTTGCAGAACTCTCAGCAATGTTTTGCGATTTACAAGTGCTTTCTGTCGAGTTCACAATAAATTTCAACAAGTAAAGCCACAAACAAATCTCTTCATTTTTTACTCTGAATAATAATAATAATAAACTTTTAACTATAAAACAATGTAGGTATAAATGTCAACATCTGATTATAGCTTTTCCAGTATTAGCTCCTGTGAAAAGTCCTCTAAATGCTGAGTACATGTTTTCAAATTCTTCAGTAACCGTCTCCTTGTACTTGATTTTGCCCTGATAAAGAAAAAAACATAAAATAAGGACACTTTACTCTTGGCTCTTCAAGAAAATTACTGTGGACACCAATTTATAACATTACTTTGTGGTTTCGTACTCTACGATTAAAGCTCTACAGAAGTAGGGATATTCATTTCGTGGTTTCAGCGAACCACGAATCTATGAAAATTAAAACCACACGAACAATAGTATTTTCAGAGTAGTTTTAATTTTTTTTTGTGGATAGCCGCTTTAGATGCCATGGACACCTAGAAATTACTAACAGTTGATGAATATTCATTAATATATTCAAGAAACAATGTGAAGACAAGACAAAACATAAATAAAAAAAAACAACTGAACCAGATGAACTTAAAGAAGTTAAATTGTAGAACACGTATTAATGTTCTCCCAGTTCTTAGAAACGTTCCCGTGAAAATTAATTCCATGTGTCAAAAATTCTGATTAGGGTTAAAATAATTGTCGGAGATACAAGATGGTTGGATAAAACCATGGTGATATAGAAATATCAAATCCTCAAACATCATTTCATAGTTGTTTTCCTTCACTGAATAAGGTTTATCACATGAGAATATTTTTGATGTGAACAGCACGCATAATAAATGCCTTTAAGTTTTGTTGATTTTTTTTCAGTTTTCTCGCCTGTGACGAAAAGCGAAAAGTCCCGAAGGCCAACCCTTTCAGTTGGATTCAAGCCCCTGCCTCTACGGCACCATCTGCATAGCAGTCTCACTTTGCCGTACCTATATCATCATTTATATATAGAGATCTGCTTGCAACCCAACTATCTGTCCTTTTTATCATTACCGTTGTAACCATTTTTTTCTCTCTCAACTTTATAATCTATCTTGTGTATGTTTGAGTCACTGCCTTGCTGGATTTTCGATCTCGATGTTAATCATCATTGTTGGAATTCGGAAATTCGGAAAAAAAAGTAATGAATGGATATAGAGTAAATGCACATGAGACAAATTTTCTACAAATGCATGGTAAAACGAAGCAATGGAACAACGCTTATATTTTTGTTCTTCATCTTGAAGTCTCCATGAGGCCTTCAACATTGAGCTATGATCATACTTAATAGTAAGTCCAAGACGGCCAAAAAAAAAGCCAGTACGGGTGGAATTCTGTTAATTGTCACACAACGCAACATCCGTGCGCCTCATTATCCATGAATGCGGGTTGTCAACAAACGTGAAATGTATTGCCGCGGTCAAGGAAGTGGTAAAACTTTTATTGCAGTGAAGTCAAGATTAACACCCCAAGCTTACACAATGTGTTAGATTCATCGATGTCAAATGTCTACATCGTAGATATATCAGACGTGAAAACATGACAAATGTATACAGTGTTGTCTTTGTACGACGGCGAGTCAATGAAAGGTAGAAAGCTTGGGGTGTAAATCTTAATGTCGGTAAACTGAATGTTTTGCCACTTCCTTGACCGCAGCAATATTGGCAAAGTGTTCTTACAATCGCTCTCATCCGTTGTCCGACAACCTTCAGTCTAAAATAAGTAATGAAGGGAGATGGAGTAAATGCACATGAGACAAAGTCTCTACAAAAACATGGTAAAACAAATCAATGTTGATCTTCATCTTGAAGTCACCATGAGGCCTTCAACAATGAGCAAAGTATACTTTCTACCTTTGTAGCTCACTTTATCATACCTTAATTATCATTTCTCTATACAGAGCTATGATTACAACACCATTATCTGTAATTTTATATCAATACCATTGTAACCATTTATTCTTTCTAATTTCTACCATTTCTTTTATACCGGTATCTTCGAGTCTGCCCACAAAAAACACAGATATACATCTTTTAGAGGTGTCCGTGGTCGTGTTGAGTTTTTTGCTAGGCGAATGGTGCCATCGAATCCAATTCGTAACCTTGCTGGATTTTATAATGTTAACAGCTTTGGGAAGATGTTAATCATCGCTGTTGGCATTCAAAAATATATACATTTCTACCTTTGCAGCTATTTTTTTCATACCTATATCATCATTTTGTAAATTTGTTCAGGTTGATACAGTGATCGTAGCCATTTGATAGTCGTGTGTAGTCCAATTCTTTTCTGTTTTTCGTTTGGGATTTTTTTCTTGTAGAATAATAATCATAAATAATATGGTTGGGTCTTGTGTTTGCTTTAAAAACAAAACACGTGTCTATTTCTGTATCAAATGGGATTGAGTCGACTGACATTTACTCTTAATCATTCTATTACTGCCGCGGTCAAGTAAGTGGCAAAACTTTTAATGTAATGAAGTCAAGATTAACACCCCAAGCTTACACAATGTGTTAGATTCATCGATGTCAAATGTCTACATTGTAGATATATCAGACGTGAAAACCTGACGAATGTATACAATGTTGTCTCTGTACGACAGTTAGTGTGAAAGCTTGAGAGTGTGGGAGTTTAAATTCTAATGTCGGTAAATTGAAAGTTTTGCCACTTGCTTGACTGAGCAATATAACTGTTGTAATTTGTTGTTTTTTTTTTTAATTTGATTTTCATGTATACAGAAACAAGTTAGACTTGCCTCTTTTATCCATTCTGCCATTTGTTTTTCTCCTTCTTGCCATCGGTTCAACCATTTCGTTATGATAAATCCCTCAACTAATAGTTGTTTTAATATGATCAGAGAAAAAGGAGATTCAGCTGCAAAATAAAACAGATAAATCATATAACACAATAAAATCATGAGCTGTTAGTTTCAAAATCATAGATGGAGAAAGTAAAATTTTGCTTATTTAATTCATGTGTAAATGTTGCCAAATCACTGACAAATTGAAGGACTTTTCGTTCAGTCTGGGCAGGGACTAGTATATTAATCTAAGGTCTGGAGTCACGGGTAACCTTTACATAACGATAAATTCTACCTAAATTACCATCATTGCGCATTCTTTCAACTGAACTTGGGCTAATTGTATTTGATGTTAATATATACTGAACTATATATCCACTTTTAAATCATCAAAGCATGAATGTAGGATAAACATTATCAGAAATGAACCCCTAATAAAATTTAGACCCAAGTCACGAATGAAGTCTAAAAACGAATCTACTTTCCGTCAAGAATACAGACAGTCAAACAAGCATGTATGTATGTATGTCTAAAGAAAGAAATGAATGGAACCCAATCTTTGATAATGACAATTCAACAAGACCCCAGCTTCGTACAAGTTAATCAAAATTCAGTGCAGTAGGAGTGTTTTGTGAAGAAGTTGTATATTAACTGAACTAAAATTCACTACATGAGTAAATTATTTGAATCTCAGATGAGCGGAGGTCAGGATATTTCTTTTACAGATCGTATAAAAGCTTGATATCGGGTTTTCAGGCCAGTAAAGTAGTTAGTACATGTACTATATTAAACGGGTTCATAAACTGAAAAAATATATATTTATTAAAAACCCAAAGAGCATTTTGACGCCTGTGTATTGACTATCATTATAAAATAAATCTTTATCCAAGATTAATAGGATCTTGCATAAGGTCAGATTAAAGATCAGGATATCTTTCACAAGTGTAAGAAATTTCGTCTTTTCTCGAGTGGAGCGTAGCGAAACGAGAGGAAAAGACGAAGAATTTCTTACACGAGTGAAAGATATCCCGATCTTTAATTTTGATCTTATGCAAGATCCTATTTCTTCCGTCAAAAGCGAATAGAAACGTCTGGTAACCTTTACTGTTTGAACAACGTTGTCGCCATTTGAGTATTCTTTACATTGTGACGTCAGGTGTTTTATGACGTTAAGTCATGGTTACGATTGTTGTATCACAAAAATCAACACGTCTGGTTGGTCATTTACCAGTGTGAGATGAGGTCGCGTGCATCGATCTCGCATGGGTCATCTCCCCCTGTAAACCACCATTTACGGAAGAAATCTGAATGCATGCAAAACCAAGCAAGTTACAATATCTAAGATGTCATGTTTTGGCCCTTTTTATTAATCGTGTTCCTCTGACTTTGATACACAGTCTTTCAAATGTTTTGATGTTACATAAAAGTTGCCTACTTTATAATTTGTTATTCAGAGCAAATATTTACTGATGTTTTGGTATCATGTTTTAATAAAGCATTGCCGGTATAATACAACTGTCACTGTAGACTACCTTTTGGACTTTCTGTAGCATTGTATTCTGATATCTGTCCACAAACTGATATACGTCCGAAGGTTTTCATATGTCTTAGAACAGTTTGAGTAAATGTTCCACCAACCTAAAGTAGAAAATAAGATTTTTTTTATATAATCAAAAAAATACATCACGTCTAGACTGAGGGGTTTTATTTTCTACATTTAATTTTTATCGTGGTGAATATTGCTTCGACATGCGAGCAGCATCAAAGAACTTTTTCTTTCATAGATAAAAATCTATGAAAAGAAAAGTAAAGGTAATTGTATTTTCGGAATCGATTAAAAATATAAAGGTCTAAAGTCCATTTGTTGTATTTATAGAGTATTACATGGTATTTTTCATATCACACCCTTTATCAGTCCAAGGTCGTAATATCAGCCCGAGAGCCATCAGGCTCGACGGATGATTTTATGACGGCGGGATGATGAAGGATGTTTTACTATGAAGTTAAACAACAATTAGAATAGTGTTTTAATAAGTATTTCGATTACCATAAGTCATACAATCAATTGTTTTAACCGATATACTCAACAAGTGAAGATGTTGTTTTGCTGAAGGTAAAACGCAGTCACGAAATGTCCTCATTTTAATGCATTCTGCAGACAAATACAAAAAAGTTTGTTTCTTTTTTTACCAATAGACAAAAAGTCAAATTCCTTATTAAATCTATAAAGCATTATTAACTTTTAAACTCCGTCCAATATTGACTATACGGACATGATCAATTAATACTAAACCTCGACCCATTACCTCGGTCAGCCAATCCTTGACCAGGAGTAGACATCAGTTTAAGTCAATCAAACATAAGTTAGAACCGAACCGTCAACAATAAAGAATAATTCGAAGACAATGACAACATCAGAAACACAAAGGATAGGAAGACATCACAGAAAAAAGAAGGATACACACATACAGATAAACAACACGAACCCATATAAAACCAAGGGTGAGATCAGGTACACCGGTAGAGTAAGCATTCCTTGCTTCTTAAAAGACATCCGCAGAGTTGAACATGTCAAATCCGGTATAGCAAACAACAATAAATAAATTAGGTCTGTCAGACAACTTGCAAATGAAGTGATTTATTGTCTGAAAATCTCATTGAACCTAGTTAGTTTTGAATTGTCACCTGTTAATTTCAATATCAAATGAAGATTAAAATATTTGCTAATTTAATTTTCTTTCCTTTGACCATATATAAACAATGAAGGAAATGGTGTAAAAGTAAATTAGACAAAACCTCTATGAATAAGTGGCAAAACCAAGCAATTGAACAACGCTTTTATTGTTGTTCATCTTGAAGTCACAATGAGGCCTTCAACAATTAGCTATGCTCATACCTTATAGTCGGTTCAAGACGGTCCCAACATCGGTTTGAGTAGAATTCATTGCTAGATGTCGAGCAACGCTACAACCATGTTTTGGACTCATGGATGCGGGATCGTCACCAAACATGTAAATGACTGGCAAAGTGTTCTTACAATTGCTGTCATCAGTTGCCCGACAAAAAAGACCAATAGAAGACAAATGCAACGTTTAAACAACCACAGGACACTCAGAGAGTTAATAGTAAAAACAAACTTGGCCATAATAAAATTATGAGATGTATGCAGAATAATCAGATGGTCAGAATAATAATTTGAAGACACAAAAAATATAATGCCAAATTTTGAAATTATGATAGTGCATGCATATGAAGAATTGTCTACAGAACAAATACATCATAACTGATATGTTTATTGAGCATACGTCTCTCGCACGGGGAATCTTTTTACGGACGACAAACTGCAAGAGAGACAAACTCCAGTCTACAATAAGCAATTTAACGAACTTTATACAGGAAGAGGAACAGACAAATGTTTCTCATTTTCACTGAAGTTATTTAATCTGAATACCTCAAGAATATTGGTTTAAAGATGAGAAAATAGAAATACTTTTCACAAATATATTTTGTTTTTGCAGTCTATTGTAAATTGTAATGCAACAGTCTTGTAACAGACGATTTAATTAGTAAAAACTGACTGTCAAATATTTTACGAAAGGATATGGAGTAAATGAACATGAGACTACAACACATATGTTAACTCCAACTGCAAATATTTTAATGAGCTGTATTGCCATTTCGGAAATTAAGTCTTCATCATTAGCACTAAAACCCAAACATAGGAAATCCATAATTCCAAAAAATGTCTAAAATGCATAAAACCAAACGAAATTAGAATAATCAGTAATATCAAATACAGATAAGGACAACACTATGATGGAGGGAGTTAAACCTTAGGTTTTAGAATTCACATAAATTTAGATAATAGTAATTGAACAATTGAACAAAGTACACATGAGATATTATCTCATATACAAGCACACCATATCTAAGAAAAATAAAGAGCATACATCTCTAACACGGGGAATTGTTTTACAAAATACTTTATCTAGGTGCTCGAAGAGTTGGTTCCGTGTCCAGTCTGGTTCCCTAATCGTGTAAAAATATATAAAACAAAGGCATGATTTGAAATTGTTTGATTGCAATTGATTTGGAGTAAAAATTCTTTACTTGAATACCAGAGGGCACCAATCTTGATTTTACAGTTAAAAACACCAATTTACATGTTTTGCTACTCGTCGCAAGTAAACTGTCTACGATTGACGCCCTCTGGTTTACAACTAATGTACTGATATTGCTAAAATAGCTAACTTTGAAAATATTAATGTCTACTGTATCTACCCAAAACTTACGTTGTCAAAATAACAGTCTACTCCACCAGGGATTGTTTCTTTCAGAGCTTCATTTAAATCTATAGTCTTATAATTATAAGCAAAATCAAACCCTAATTCCTTTATCCATTTGCATTTATCATCATCTCCAGCAAAACCAATTACTTTACATCCCTTCAAAATATACTTGCAATTTAGAAGATATACTATTTACCCTTAATGTTCAAATAAATAACATATGGTAGGCTAAATTTGAAATCGTTATTTGAAATATAATTTGTTTCTTTTAGGGATTTTAAATTTTGTGTATATGATGTTTTGGAGTAATGTCTGTTCCTTTGACACTTTGTACTGAAATCCATTGATATTAAATTGAATTGATGTCTGTTTTGTTTACACCTTTGTGTCAAATATGATACTACAAAGTAAACCAAAGATGTACAATTGCCATATATCTGAATAAGAAGCCTACAAATCACCACTGTTTTATATTTTGATATATTTATATTATCTCACATATCATATGTACCAGTTAACAAAGTTCTTGAAACAGTGCCCGTGTGAGCAGATATGGTAGAAAAGGGAGAGGAAAAAGGATAGCAGATATATTGCTTATTCGTGTTAGATAATACTCATAGAATGATATGTAATTTATTGATATTTAATGTAACAGAATGTAAAACAATATGTCTTACAATTAATGAAGGGAAGATAACAGGAAACACTTACAATGGCCGAACATTACATTCACATGTCACAATCAACCAGGGAACTGCACGAGAAAAACAATAAAATGACAAAAGACAAACATAGATAAAGATAAGAACTTGGGATAGCCGGACTTGGTACCGGCACTGGCAACATCCAGCGTTAAGGTTAAACTGGTTTCATGGGTACCCAAACCTTCCCTTTCTCTATCCCGTTTCCCTATAGTATAATAAACATGCAAATAAAACCCAATACAGGTAGACCACTAACTCTAAGACCGCAATCTTGAAAAGGAAAGAATAGACAAAACGTAATTTAGAAAGATGGGTTCTAGGAGTGCTCGCCGCTAAACTGTTGGCTAGCTNTGGTAAAACACTGTCGCACTACGGAATAATAATCAAATTCAAGACTTCCCGAAGGTTTGGTAAAGAATCATCATGGATTTCAGTAGACATCGGCAGTATCAGTGAGAGGCCAGTATAATTGTAAAATCTTCAGGTCATTGGATCCCAAGGCCAATTTAACGGAATCATGAAGAATATCCGGTCAATATTCCTATTACGTAAAGAATGTAAGTTACGTCCCAGTTTTTCTGGATTTTTTTATCATTTTTGACATTTTTTAACAACCTTTATTTTGGCTATTTGTCCAACAAGACTACCAACAGCACCGGCTGCACCATTTACTACCACAGTTTCATCTTCTTTAGGCTTACATATTTCCAGGAAACCGAAAAACGCTGTCATTCTAAAAGTTAAAAAATCATGACGTGCAATATCGAGAGGATAAGGGCAACTTCCTGTACTTCTAAACTGATTGCAAAATTGTACACATATACTATGGACATTTGCTGTGTTTTGGCGTTTTCATGATATATATCATAGTAGCAATTATTGAATAATAATAGCTAAATAAATATACGTATTGTCCTTTAAAAAATACAAATAATACAACGTATAAAACGTGACTGTTAAAATCCGAACATGTTGCATAATAATTCTGGGGTTTTCTTTAAGGATGTAGTAAGGTGAGATTTTTGAAATTCCTTAATGTCATTCGGATTTCTTGTATTTTACCCTTTATTACCATGTAATAAATTTTGCCCCATTACACCCAATTTTCTAGTCATTAAAGTCTTCAGCAGTTCATTTATGGTCAGTAAGCAAAATTTCACTAGATTGTTGATTTTCCTTCCATGTGAAGGAAATCAGTTATGTTTCCATGTTCTACTAAGGTAAAACTCCAAGAGAGCTTTTCCCGCCAATTTTTAAAATGATATCTTGAAAACGAAGCCCATAAAATGTAAATATTTTTAGCTGATTGTATTCCTTTACCAATGCTATTTCAATTTATGGTATCATTTAAAATCTAAGATTTATTTAATATCACCTTACTACATCCTTAAGTTCTATTGTTGATTTTACTTTTGTCGTCGAAGTTTTCAAATGACTCTACATATAACGAACAGTTTTTTACATGCATCATTTTTATAAAAAAATGTATCTCCTAAACACATGTGAGACCTGGACTTCATTGGTTTTGTGGAAAAGAGTTTTAGCAAAAAACTATTTACCCTGGCATGCCCATAACACCAAGTGCTGTTGACAAAGGCAGATCATGAAGCTCTGGCATTCTAGTCGCTTGTTCTGATGTAATAATGGATCGAGTCCTCCATCCAGAATAACTTCTTACGATTGTTCCTACTTGGTAGTCTTTGTTCCTGCTCTCAATAACTCTTAATGAAATTCGTTAAAAATCTTAATGACAATATTTAATTAGCATGAATTGTATTCTTGTGGAGTAAACAGCTTATCTACATTTTCAAACACGAATGTTTCCCGGTGGTGAAATAAAGCGAAAGAAATTAATATGATATAAAAAAAAAACAACTAATTTTTGCAAACAAAAAATTTCCTTCTCCTACGTCCCAAGTTCAATAGTCGCTTTGGACCTTTAACTTCGAACCATATCAGAGAGATTATATATTGAATATTTTCAGTTGTCTACTCTTATTGGCAAGAGTTTGACAAAAGACGAAAAACGCCAGACTTGGGGATGGTATTCCGGCGTCCTTCAGTGCTTTCAGTTTGAGGAATGTTGTTATAGAAGGAAGATACATCCACAGATACCAAGATTATATATTCAGAAAGGGAATTTAATTATTCCAATTTCTTTAAATAATCTGCAGTGTCCTGTATATATTCATGAGGTTGTTTCACATGAGGACGAGATGAAGTCGGTGATTTCCGATTTTTCTTCTGTCGGATGATCATCGACCAAAACAATTGGTCTTCTCGGAACATTTTTCTATGTAGTTTAGATCGGAGAAGGATAGAATGAAAGATGGTCGCCAAAATACTTCAAAATTTAAACTTGGACGGATTTCGACAAAAATCAATTTATATGTAGATTTTGAAGCTGCGAATAAGATGGAATGGTCAAATTGGCTATCTGGGGGGGATGACATCGACTATTGCTCGCAATTGTGAATCTACTTCTTTTTTTTTCTCTTCTTCTTCTTCTACTTTTTCTTCCAAATAATTTTTCTCCCAGCAATGACTGAATAAAATGATTTCAAACTTTGCATCAAATTGAACCACCATCTAAAGTTATATGCTTTGTGTTTGAAGTTTTCAAAATGGGCGCAATTTTTAAGTTGGCCGCCGTTTGACGTTATTTTTTTAAAAATCAATATCACGGTAACTGCATTGCAGAATTCGTTCATATTTTGTATAAATGATCATTTAAATGAGAGGAATTAATTTGTGCGAAAATTAAAAAAATTCTAAATAGCCCCCATTTGCCAAATTATGCAAAAATTTCAACTTTGTCCACTTTTAAACGAAATTTGATTTCTAGGTATATTTTGAGTCAGTGAAAAAGAAGGTGTCATCAGATTGGTTGTCTTAGGTGAAATCAGCTATTGCTTGAAATTGCAAATCTTGTTTTGTTTGTTTTTCTTTCTCTTGAATCTCCGATTTACCTAAAGATTTGATATAATTGACGCAGTTTCTAAAGAAGTTTGTTTTATATTATAACTTATATTGTCTCAGAAAAATGTCTCGGATTGTTTTGCTTCATTTTCCTCATTTCCATTTTTAGATAGTTCATTAGGTGTTAATGAAGAAATGTTCTGAATCATAAAATTTGTCTCATTCTTCAGTACCTGCATAGAATGCACAGTAAATGAATACATAGGTTTAACAAGCTTTAAAGAGCAATTAAAACAGAAAACTATTCTAGCGTTACACAAATCTGTTGGACTGAATGTCAGGTGTTTGGCGGCTCAGACCACTACAAAATCACTTTCTGCAACTTGAATAACACCACCACTGTGTGATTATATCTATATTTCCAAGTCCAACAAGGAATATTTTTTTTTTACGTTTTTCAATCTCATGATTCAAATGTAAGCTATACTCTGATGCATTCGGTTATAATATACATGTAAACTTACCTAACAGTTTAATGTGAGGGTGTCTGTTTGCACTTATATTTTGGTACAAAAAATAAAATTAACAAAAATAATAACAACCACCATTAAAAAGACATTTGCTTTGTAAACGAATGCAAGATAAATCTTGCATATTTTCTCCAATACATTTGATTAATTATTTCTTACTGTATTCGAAATTTTGCAATAATGAGATCCAAATTTGACTATGATCTTGACCAGTGACCTTGAAGACCTTTGACCTTAAAACTTAAAGTGAAGGTCTCTTTTTACTGATTACTTTAATATAAATATTTACTTTGTTATCTGCAATGATCGTGTAGTTTTTGTTTTCAGTATCAAATGAAGATCTCAATGTTTTGCAATATAATGTTTTCGTAAATCTTTAATCGTTTCCAAGAAATCGCGTATATGTAATCAGGAACGTGAGAGCTACTGAGAAACTAAATTTCATCAGCAATCTGATAAGTTTGAGAAATCGACATATTTCGGGGTCAAAAACGCGTAACCCATTTTTTCCTCCATATACTGTTAAATCGTGATGCGCATAAATGAATCATTTCCCCAACATAAGAATATTGAAATCGATTACGGTTGGTTTCTGAGCTTACATTTTAATAAGATAAACAGTATTAGAGGAGATAACTCTTTTACTTAAAATAGAATCTGTCTGCAGTATGACCCAAGTCGACACAAACCATTGCTTGTTAAGTGTACCAATTTTTATTATGATTCTTCCAGGCAGTTTGACAAGTAAGTGAGAACCGAACCGTCAGTCTGAAAAGAACAATCCAAGGACAATGGCAACGTCGGAAAAACGAAGAAACGAAGACATAACATGAGCACGGCACAGAAAAGAAAATGAAGACACGCACATATACAAAAATGAACAACACGGACCCAATAAAAACCATGACAACATAGATGGCAGAAGAAAAAAGAAGAAAATGAATAATCAGAAGAAATACACTAAGGTCTCTCCACAATAGTGGGAAAGACCTTAATAATAATCAGAAGAAATAAAATAAGGTCTTTCCCTTGTAGTGGGAAAAACCTTAATAATTTAATTTATCATAGTAACACTTTAAAAGCATAAATCTTGGAACAACGGCAGTAGAATACCGAAGGAACAAGGGAAGCGAAGACTACAAAAATCGAAATCCGAAGACATGGCAAAAACGGCAACAGAGAAAAACAAAGACAAAACAAGGACGTGAGACAGCTACAAGCACGGAAATAAAAAGACGACATTAAATACTAAGGCACTCATAGTGTGAACTCCCATGAAAANCGGGAGTGACATCAGGTGCTCCGGAAGGGTAAGCATGTTCTGCATGTCCTTGTAAGCATGTCCTTCTCTTGGAAGGATACATATTGCGTCTGATTCCCTTTTTTCCTTTCTTATTGCATTTTATCTAGTTATTTTTTTTTTCAGCTGGTTATATAGTCTGCTGTTTGTGCTTATTTGAAAAAAAAATCGGTCATCGGTCCCTTTTGGTTCCTGTTACCTTAATGAATTGTGAGAATTCTTATAAAAACATACTTTGATATTTGTTCACCCATCATTGTATCACCGGCCCTAGCTTCTCTCCTATTCCAGACCCTGAAATGTTTACATAAGAATGCATTATCCTTATTATTTTTCAGTATAATAATAAGTATCATTGCAAACAATTTGTTTTATGAAATATCTGATAAATTTTGTGAGATATTATTATGAGAAGTTTGATATATCATATTATATATAAGAATTTGATTATTAAAAAGGTATTTAAAAGGTATATATCATAAAGTTGTAGAAGATTTCTTCAATTTTAGTACATATTTTATAAAGAAGACATCTTATAACATATTTACGATATCAAATTCGCGGAATGAATATAAATATGTTTGCCATGGAGTATTCTTATGACAACTCTCTGCAACAGTAAAAGCAGAAGCAGGTAAACGTTGTTTTTATGTTTAAAGATAAATGTAACATAACAGCAAGAGGAATGAAAATCATGCACAGTCCATCAATATGCCAAAACAAGTGTTTATACCGGCAAAAAAAGACAAAAATCAGAAACCATTAGTATCTGGAAACAAATGTAGCAGATTGACAAAAGGGATCAAAATCTGAGTTTATCAATATGGCAAAACAAATGTAGGATACCGACTAGAGGGGTCAAATCAAAGTCCACAAATACGGCAAGACAAGTGTAGCATACTGACTAGAAGCATCAAAATCAAAGGACATCAGTATGGTGAAACAGGTGTTGCATACTAACAAGAGAAATCACAAGTTTGGCAAAGCAAGCATAGCATAAAAGTAATCGCGATCAAAATCAAAGTCCATCAGTATAACAAAACAAATCTGGCATACCTGGAAGGGAGATAAAGTCTTAGTCCATCAAGATGGCAAAACCTATCAAGAGTAGCATATCTACTAGAGGGGTCAAAATCGGTCCATAAATATGGCAAAACAAGTTTAGCATAACGGCTAGAGGACTCAAAATCATTTCCGTCAATAGGCCGTCAAAAAAACATACCAACTCGAGGGTTCAAATCAAAGTTTTTTCCACAATATGATAACAAATTCAGCCGACTGACAGAATCTAAATCAAAGCTCATCGGTGTGACGAAACAAGCGTAACAATAGAAATAATCGGACAAATAAAAACAACAGCATTTTTTCCTGTTCTGTTTGAATTTTTCTCCAATGTTATCGATCCTTGTCCAAATTCTCTGAATACCTTACCTCATGTATGGATCTACTGTCAGATACTGTGCTTCTATCAAGATCTCTGCAAACGTTGCAATATATTAAAGTGATTACTTTTTACAGAAAACTTCCAACAAGATTTTAATCTTTAGAAATGAAAAATGTAATTATAAATGATAATAATAATAATAACAATTATAATAAATGAATATTATACAAAATAGAAAAAATGATTATTAGCAATTATTATTTAAATGTTATATTATTTATATTTGATATCACATTGCTTTGATTTTTATTTAAAAAAAATAAATATTTAATGTTTATTCATAAATATTAAAATTAATTCATTTATAATAACAATTAAAAAAAATTATTAAATTATTTTTTAAACATAATACCTTTAAATGATATGTTAAAGTCTCTTTTATATATAATATAGAATAGAATAGAATAGAATAGAATATGCTTTATTAACCAATCAAGGGTCCATTGAGGACATGATGACAAAACATAACAAAAATAATTATTACAGAGACTAATACACATATATAAATATATATATTTTACACTATCAAAATAAAGTGTATTCATAATATTAATAAAGTAAAGTGATCAGAGGGCACCAGCACTGTGGACATTTGAAATATAGAGTACAAATTTTGCTATGGATTAGACAAGATGACTCAGGTAGAGAAGGCACCAAGGGACGATGCTTCAGGATAATTCTGTGCAAAATTATAATTTACAGCAGAACTTCCTCCTCG
>MJUU01026847.1:51972-72279 GCA_002080025.1 Modiolus philippinarum
TTTCGCGATTTAGAAAAAATAAAGTCGGGATTCCGGGATCAGACCCCCTCCTGCCCCCCTCAGATATGTCTCTAATCAGTTGTTGACCAAAGCTCGGACGACATGTCAGACCAGTTGAGATAGAAAAGACATTAAGTTTATGTTTGTCGACGATCCCGCATCCATGGATCAAAGGAAAAAGACATGGATGTAGCGTTGCTCGACAATTAGCACTGAATTCCACTCAAACCGATGCTAGGGGCCGTCTTGAACTTGCTATGAGGTATGAGTAATGCTCTTGTTGAAGGCCTCATGGTGACTTCAAGATGAAGAACAACAATTAAAGTGTTGTTCGATTGCTGTGTTTTACCATGTATTTGCAGAGATTTTCTCTCATTTGCATTTACTCCATATCCCTCCATTGTAAATGTTCTTCAAGATGAAGAAAAACAATAAAAACGTTGCTACTTTGCTTATTTTTGCCATATATTTGTAGAGACTTTGTCTCATGTGCATTTACTCCATATCCCTCCATTGCTTATATGTGTTATATAACAAGTAATTTGTATGGGGGGAAAATCAGCATGGGGGAAAAATGGTAATACGTATACGTATTGTCAGTTTTCCGTGGGGGAAAAGAGACAATGATCTCAATTTTCCCTGGGGGGAAAATGAGAACGATCTCATTTTTCCCCCGGGGAAAATCTAGCATGGGGGAAAATGACAATATAACACCGGCATTTTGGATCTATGAGGTATAATGACGCATAGATGCGTTATGTTTTACATTCAGTTACACCAAATTCTAAATTTTATCTAATTTTAACAAAATTTTGTTCAAAACTAAGGAGTATCTCCTTCTTGCATAGCTCTGTCCTTAGCTGATTTTGACTTTTCTATTTAGAAGCTATTGGTTATTTGTTCTCTGTCAGCTTTTACACATATGTTTGTATATTTTTTTCCAAATGTTTTGATTTGATCTGCAGTTGTTGAAATGCGCGTCTGCAGAAATTAAATTTTCAGTAACTTCGGAATTTTGACATTTATTTCCACTGGACCGATTTTACAATGAAATAAAGTAGACTTGCCTCTTTTATCCATTCTGCCATTTGTTTTTCTCCTTCTGGCCATCGGTTAAACCATCTCATTACAATAAATCCCTGAACTAAAAGTTGTTTGAACAGGATCAAAGGAAACGGAAATTCAGCTGAAAAAAGACAATTCACAGTTCATAATACAATTATAAGCTCAAAATAACATAAGATTAAGATAAATTTTTGCGAAGTTAATAAATAAGTTAACGTAGCTAATTCACTTAGAAATTAAATGTATTTATGCTGTTTAGTTTTGACTAACAATACATTCGATCCACAAAAATATCTTATTTCCATATCGATCCACTTGTATTTGATGTGAAAATACATTGCCCTGATTTTTATCACCATCCAATTTTATAAAAAATATCTTTTTTTTTGTGGGAGTTGACCAATAGAATAAGTCCCCTACATGAGCAATAAGGATAAGCAAAGTGCATAAACTGCATGTTGCTGGTCATTTAAATAGTTTATATAACTACGGGTGAATCAAAATGCCTCGAATGGAAAAATAAGTTTATATCTGAAAATATTTTGAACACTTCCTTAACTCGAGAAAAACAGTCCCAACCCACAGTTAAAAAACAAGTTATGCTAACGTTCCAACTATGTTAGAATTCATTTTAGGACATTGTTTTCATCAACCAATTTTTCCGTTGAATCATTTGTTTCGAAAATCAAAGACATACACCCATCAAAATATGATTATCAGAAAATGAACCCTCGAAAACACAATGAAGCATTAAAACTGATCTACTTTCCCGTCTCGTGTAAGAACTCCACATAAAGCACACACATAAAAGTCCTATAAGAACACCAAAAAGTTAAAGAGTTCGAATACTCCACGCCCCCTACATATCAGAAAATCTTGCATTATTGAACTCCAAAAATATCCTATAAGCAATATCATACATAAAAATGACAAGTTCATCAATGTGTAATTTTGTCAAAAATGATCAAATATCAAAATCCAAGTAGCATATATTGATATATGCACAATTAATCTGCACAAGATAATTGAAGGGGTTTCAGAGGAGTTGCGGTGGCAAGATGATACTTTGGTGTTTTAGTCCAATAACTCCCATGAAAATAATCCGATCAATAGGGTCTCTAAGTCTCGTCATGTGACTCACGAGAATCCACGATAAACAGGCAATTCGAAAACGTTTCCCGCCCAAACATGACGTCTTAGGATTATGACGTTCAGATTTTTGTTTGAAACGTCATATATCTTTGTTTAAAATGTAACTTCCGGGTACAATTTTTGATCCCGGAAGTTCCAAAATTGTACGAGACTTACAGGCCCTATAAGGTAGTTTTGTATGCACATCTACACATATGACCAACAATCCTACCAAATATGAAAGCAATCAATTCAGCGGTTTCAAAGGAGTTGCAGTGACAAGAACAAGAACTGACGGACGGACGGACTTCGTTGCGTGGGGTATAAAAATACGTACGAACGGAACATAAGGTTCAGCTTGTTGAAAAGCACGAGAACACTGTAGTATTTAATAGAGTTCCCTAAACTAGGTAAACTTCAAGACAGTCCGAGTGAAAATCTAGAAAGGACTTTGTATAATAGATAAATAGAAATGGAATTGAGTAAATCCACTAAATGATTTCAGATGAGTGATGGTCAGGATAATTTATAAAACGGGTTTTCGGGCCGGTAATGAAGTTGATATTGGCCTATAAAAAGGGAAGCTAAAATTTCCATTTACAACAAAGCAGATTTGCATTTTTTTTTTGAAGTCCCATTTTCAATAACTACCCGTTATCAATGACTACCATTATTCTTTAGAAAGGGCTGTGAAACCTAGACAGTTTGATTGTACTAAGGATTATCTCCCTTGTATTTGCTGGTTTTGGTCTTACTTTAGACTCAATTTTTTTAAACTGACGGTTCGGTTCACACTTACTCTAGTCCCTTCTAATAGAGTATCTGTACTCTTGTACCTTTTATATGTTAAAATATTTTATTATCTGGCCTTTCAAGTGTTTTCATGTTATCATAACTTTGAGACAAAAAATATCGAAATGGCCATCTGCAGAACAAAAATTTACTGCAATGTCCATATTATTTTATCTTAATATCGCTGAAATGAACTGGAGATTACCTTTTGCTCTTTCTGTAGCATTGTATTGTGATATCTGTCCACAAACTGATATACGTCCAAAAGTTTTCATATGTCTAAGAACAGTTTGGGTAAAAGTTCCACCAACCTAAAATAGAAAAATAAGAAAAAAGATTTAATTAATAATGTGAAAAATGCGGTATGTATGGACTGAGAGATCTTATTTTCAACATTTATTTGTAAAATGCTCGGACATGTAAGTAACATCAAAGAATTTGTCCTTTACAGATAAAAATAGACTTGGATTTCATAAAAATGTGATAAATATAGTTTCCACAACGAGAACTAGTTGATTATGTAATTTCTCACATCGGGTTAAATAAATTTTGCAAATGTTTGAAAGGAGGCTTGCCGAGTTTTTAAACATTTGAAAATTTATTTAACGAGATGTGAGAAATTTCATAATTAACGTGTTTAAGTTGTGGAAATTGTTTCTATAATGACTAAAGAAAAACACCGAGGATTGTATTCCGAATAGATTTGGCGGGAAATTTCACGCAAGTTGTTCTCTCACTAGAGACGAGAAATATTTTCATCACTTCGGTCAGGCGTTGGTTAAATTTGCTAGAAATTAGAGAAATCACATTATAATTTAACCAACGCCTGACCGAAGTGATAAAAATATTTCTCGTCTCTAGTGATAGAACAACTTGCGTGAAATTTCCCGCCAAATCTATTCGGAATACAATCCTCGGTGTTTTTCTTTAGTCATTATAGAAACAATTTCCACAACTTAAACACGTTAATTATGAAATTTCTCACATCTCGTTAAATAAATTTTCAAATGTTTAAAAACTCGGCAAGCCTCCTTTCAAACATTTGCAAAATTTATTTAACCCGATGTGAGAAATTACATAAGCAACTAGTTCTCGTTGTGGAAATATAGTCTCTAACATTGTTTCCAGTTTATTACGTATATTTCTCACATCGAGATAGTTAAATTTTCACATTTTAAAGTTCGAGGTTTATCCGAGAACTTTAAAATGTGAAAATTTAACTATCGAGATGTGAGAAATTATCGTAATAAACCGGAAAACAATGTTAGTGATTGTTTCTCTAATTTCTACCCAATTTATTTGAGGTAAAGCAATCTCCGTAGTCTCTCGTCTCAAGTATGCCGCCATTTTGTTGCTATCATCGTTGCTATGTGTATCATTGCGCCATTCATTGAAAGGGGTGTTGAATATAATATTTTTGATAAAAATGTCATTTTATCAATAAATTAAGTTATCTTAGTCATAAAAATGCAAACACTGTTTTGCAAGACAATGATGCAGGTGTTAATTTCATCAACATCCGGTTGCACTATTTCTAGAAACTGACACGAGACATCTACATGATTGCCCAATCGCCAACTGAGATCAAATAATACCCATGTTGATTATTATTTCGATAAACAACTGGTCAGGAGGTGTTTATATTTGCTAGAAATTAGAGAAACTATATTTCTCTTATGCTGTGGCAGCAATATCTATTTCTAACACGATAAGATAATTTTTCGTATCACTTAGTGATAACTTTTATGCTATCATTTCATTGGCCTTTCATACCATAAGATAACTTTTCATTGGTTGTTCTAGAGGTCACACATCAGGTCGATCCAACGTTTTAAATTCCGTGCTCATTGCATTATGTCGTCTGCATTATTTTTTATTCCATTGGCAAGAAGAAGAAATGAAAAAATGAGCTTCGTGTGAACACACCTATTAATTCATTCTCCCAAACAGTTGAATATATTTTGGCCTCTTGAAATATATCATTTTATTGCTAAAAATAAGTTTAATTTCCTTCCTGTGCTCTGTGTTGATGTTATGATGAAATGTGTATTGGGATCATTGACGCGTGGAAATTGACATCAGAATCAGTTACCACAGAGACAGAGAAATTTACACTTACATTTAATTACAAATCGTTCCTAACATTTTCACTCAACTGATAAGCAGAAATTAATTTAATTATTGTATAGATCTTTAAAACAGTAATTAAAATTCAACCAAGCTTTCACCCAGGTTTGAATCATGCCATTGAACCTGTCATTGCTATTAATTGTTGTGTACATGTGCGTATAATGCAACATAGTTCCTACATCTACAACTAATACAACGCTTATCCTTGTTATAGTTTCGACTTTATATACGGGGAATGAGGATGAGTTTAAAGTACATAATCAATCTTCAATGTATTCAGAAACACAACTAAATTCTCCCAACTTAACATCTCGATATTTAATATAGTATTAATAAATGGGTATTTTCATAATGGCCCTGTTATGTGTCCGAGGTCTGTAATAATGGCCTGATGATAGCTGTAATGGCCCGAGGCAACGCCGAGGGCCATTACACCATCCGAAGGCCATTGTTACAGACCGAGGACACATAACAGGGCGATTATGAAAATACCCATTTCTTAAAACTTTTATTAACCAGATTTATGATTTTATTTAGATTGAAAAGTGAATGTATATGTAAATAAAACAATTTTCTGGAAATTCATTTTTTTATATGAAAAGTCGTTTGTGGGATAACATATCTGAAACAAAAAAGTTGGTATATAAGATTTTACCCTGCTTAAGTACAAAAAACTTTTTAAAAAAAATCAAGGAATTATGTATAATTATCTTCGAATCCCTTGTGATGAGATGAGTAAAACGAGAGGTCACAAGTAGGGTCAAAAATCTGAAACATACAGCTGTATAAGAATTTCCCCCAATAAACAAAAAAAAAACTTTTTTGTAAAAAATCAAGAAAAAAGGTTTATTTTTTATTCCTTGTGATGAGATGATTAAAATGAGTGGTCACAAGTAGGTTCAAATATTTGAAACAAAAAAAAATCTCCATTCAGCTGGCTCAAGTACAAAAAAAATATTTTTTTTTTAGAAAATCAAAAAAAGATGTATATTTTCGGATCCCTTATGATGAGATGATTAAAATGAGTGGTCACAAGTAGGGTCAAATATTTGAAACAAAAAAATTATTCTCCATACAGCTGGATTTGGGTTTACCACTGAAGTACAAAAAATATTTTTTTTAGAAAATCAAGAAAAGATGTATATTATCGGATCCCTTATGATGAGATGATTAAAATGAGTGGTCACAAGTAGGGTCAAATATTTGAAACAAAAAAAAAATATTCTCCATACAGCTTGATTAGGGTTTACCGCTGAAGTATAAAAAATATAGTGTATTTCATGAACACAAAATTGATAAAAAGTAAATAGTGGTATGAACTGAAAGCAGTTTCTTTAAATCTCATAATAAACTTCTGTGTCACGTGATCAATAATGGCCCTGTAATAATGCCCTGTTTTCTGGCTGTTGTGGCCCTACTGTGGATCTCGTAATAACCGGCTGTGAAAATTTCTCCCTGATAATAAATAGGCATTTTCTATCATATTGTATTTAGTTGGTTAATAATTACAAATAATAATTAACTCGCTGAAGCTCGTTAATTATTATTGTGTAATTAAATAGCTCGATTTGATAACAAGCGATATACAAGCCTCACTCATAATGAAACCTATAAGAGTAGAACAAAAAATAATGAGATAAATAAAATGGCGAAAAGCTTAAGCTCGTGTCTTGTATAGATATTCAGCATCGCAAAAAAATGCCTTTTTGTCAGATAACTTGCATATTGGCTGATTATCACTAGAAATATCCAAATGAATTATGTTTTAGGGGCAAAGTGTTCACAAAAATATGAATACACCAAGGAAAACATTTTTCGGATATTGGTTTGGTTAAATACTTTCCACTTAACTGTTTTCTTATATATGCTATTCAGTCAATTGTAAAACGGTCACAATGTCTACCATATCAATCAAACACTTACGTTGTCAAAATAACAGTCTACACCATCAGGGGCCGCTTCTTTCAGAGCTTCATCGACATCTTTTTTCTTATAATTGTATACAGAATCAAATCCTAATTCCTTTATCCATTTACATTTGTCATCATCTCCGGCGAAACCAATTACTTTACATCCCTGAAATAAGATTTACTATTTGGTCGCTTTAAGGTACTTATGCATAATATAAGATGTCGAGATTGAAAATATAGTGTATGCTGGCCGAATAAAATCAGCTTTATTTGAAATGGGGGTAATAACAAAGTTACTGAACAGAATTGTGAAGAGCAAAAGTCCAAGAGGCAAAAAGACAACGGAAAATTGTCGACCGCAATGGTACTGATTTGGAACAGGCATTTCAAAGAATGGTGTTCTAAACCGGTTTTATGGCGAACAAAACCTCCTTTCCTTCGCGGTAGTGTCCGGTAGCAACTCAACAGCAATTGCTATTGAAAGGTCAAAGACAAAAAAAAAGAAACGATCATTCCAGTATTAAGTAGCAAATGATCTTGGATCACAGTTCGGACCAAAACTTATAATTTTTCTACACGGGAATGGTATCTACAAAAAAATTATTTAATGACAGATCGTATGACACGCAATTTTTGAAGCCTTGGTTAATAAGGCGGTTACGAAGATAGCTATGTGTAATGAAAAAGTCTTTATAATTTGTGCTAGCTCTCGCGCGCGTATCGAATCAATTAAGAATCTGGCATTCCGTAAGCAGAATTTGGAATATTACTGTTCATGTTAGGGAAACCGTTTGTCATAAATTTTAGAAGGGAGATTACCATTTCGTCAAATTCGACATGCAAGTCCAAAAAGTACATCGGCAAATGGATACCGAAGAAAAAGTAATGAAAAGGGGAATTCCAAAATCAAAAATCCAAAATCACGACATTTAATATCCTACACGAATAGGGATAGCACCAAAGACAAAACAAATAAACAAGAACGCATTAGATCTAGTGATTCCTGTTGTTTCCTTTATCGCTAGTTCTGGAGGACGTATTGAAGGTATCCATTTGGTAGAAGATGTGTTTTTAATAGATATAAATTATACAGTTACATGGTTTGTTTCAAGTTTTGTGTTTGTTGTTTCGGAATAGTTAGTAATATCTTTTCTGTTGACACTTTGTATTGAAATCCAATATTGAATTGTTGCTAATGTCTATCTATTCTGTCTACACCTTTGTGTCGAAGTCCATTAGCATTAAATTGTTGGTAATGCCCTTTATGTGTTTAAATCCAACAGCGTTAATGTTGTTGATACGGATCAGGATACACCAAAGATGTACATTTGTACTTATTGTTGAAGTCATCATGGTGACTTCAAGATGTAGAACAACAATAAAAGCATTGTTCCTTTGCTTGTTTTTACCATGTATTTGTAGAGACTTAGTCTCATGTGCATTTACTCAATATCCTTTCATTCACCATTATTGTAAATATATCACTTAACATGGATACCAGACAAACGTTGGGTGCAAAATCGTTGCATTCAATCAATGAAAAAATAGATACGACATGTCATGTCGCGCGGAAGTCTGAGAACAAGAAAATGGAGGGCTGGTTGTACTGAGCCGAACTCAGCGAGCATAACCAAGTTCGTGGCCCAATTAAAATAAAACCAGTGTGGCATGATAACTTTAATTAGCCGGTGAACAATTAGTAAAAACACTGTTATTGAACTAGGTTCTAAGTTCCAAGATTAACTTTAATTAGCCGGTGAACAATTAGTAAAAACACTGTTACTGTTATATAACGAATTTTAACGAAAAGTTTCAAAATTTGTCGAAATCCACCAAAATTGCATTCAAATGGAAAGACAAATGTGGTGATAATTAGAATGTAAGAGTATGATGATGTATATTTATCTATTATATAATTTAAGTGTATATGAGAGAGGGTATGTTGAAACAGCTCTTTATACGTTCTGTCTATCCATGATACTCACAAAATTTGTCCACTGAGGAACAAAATGTGGGGAAAGTGGTCATACCTCTTTAGAAAACAGTTTTTTTTATTCAGTGTATTTGAATATAAAACAATATGTCATGCAAACCTTTATTTTGGCTATTTGTCCAACAAGACTACCAACAGCACCGGCTGCACCACTTACAACGACAGTTTCATCTTTCTGAGGTTTGCATATTTCCAGGAAACCAAAAAAGGCAGTCATTCTAAAAGTAAAAAGTTAATGAATTAGATTTAGAGCCATGACGTGCATTTTCGAGAGGATTACGGCAACTTTCTGCACTTCTAAATTATTTGCAAAAGTTTGCACATATATATAAAATGTGGCTTGCTTTCTTTTATCTACGACACATTTCACAGAGTTTCAACTAGTTAATAATGATAACTAAATAATTATACGTCCTGAACACGCAAAAGTTGGCTGTAACATTTCGACCATGTTGCAACAAATTTTTATTCATGAAACTATTTCAGAGATTCAGAATGTTTTTGAAGCTGTGTTGCTGATTTTAGATCAGTATTGTAGAAGATTTATAGCGTACCATTTCCCCATTCATGATTTTTGGAATTTTACCTTCTGTATTAAAATCGTGTATGTCTTTCACATATAAGGGATCTGAATTTCGTATTGATACTGTGAAAAAGGGGTTTCAAAAAAGTATTTACCCTGGCATGCCCATAACGCCTAATGCTGTTGACAAAGGCAGGTCATGAAGCTCTGGCATTCTTGTCGCTTGTTCTGATGTAATAATGGAACGACTCTTCCATCCAGAATAACTTCTTACAATTGTTCCTACTGGGTAGTCTTTGTTCCTGCTCTCAATAACTCTACAATACAGACAAAAATACTATTTTGAATATAAAAATCAAATAAACTTTTATCCACAGGGTCATAGTTTACTTCAAACAACCCTGCATTTTTATAGTTCAGGTTTTCGTGTTTAAAGGTATGTGCATCTACAAACCGGAAGAGATGCGATAAATTAATCGACTAGATTGTTTAGAGTGTCAATCCAAAATATTGGTAGCCATTGTAAAAAGTACCATTTTTCAGTCGCTTTTTCGTGGCTCAAGAATCCGACGATGATGTACCACAAATTTATAGTATTTTCTGGAGATGTTGCACCTCGTGTGTCGTTCCAATTAACCTAAGCTTAATGCAAATTAGGCATAAACGTGCTTTGGGTGAAGGGTTTTGTTATTCTTGGGCCTCAAAATTGGCATTTTTGTGATTTTGGACTTCCAAACCGGAAGAGGACATGACGCTTGCGCCTGAGGAACTGCTAAATTTGTACTTTCATTCTGTGATAGAGTCACCGTGAAATAAGTTCCAAAGGAATATACTAGTATTTCATAGCTCACCTGGCGAAATAATCTCCAACTGCTCACCTGGTGAAATAATCTCCAGGCGGAATAAATCTCACAGATATATCAATAACATTTGTTCCATTTGGAACTTACTTCACAGGATACTATTTTTGTTTAAAATTATTAACCTATTTGGAGTTTTAGGGTAAGTGTTACACTCTTGTTGTCGTAAATGGAGCCCTGTTACAACCGTTTTTTTAATAAACAACCGTTTTTGTAATAATTTTTTTTCCTATGAAATTTTTATGATTAAATGTTTCAATTGCATTAATTAAGTGATGAAAAATTGAAAATTAGCAGAACAAACAATGAACACCATACTATAATTCAAGTTATTAAAAAAGCGTTATTACAAAAACCGTTACGAATGTGATAACCGTTTTTGTAATAATTACCATTTTTGCAATAATTGTTTTTTCGTATCAACCGTTTTTGTAATAATTTTTTTTATGCATCGAATACTTTTTCCCTTGCTTAAGTTGTATACTTCTATTGATGAATAATATAAAACTAGTGTCCCTGGTATTGGAAAACATTATTATAAAAAGGGTTATTACAAAAAACGTTGAATGCGTATCAACCGTTTTTGTAATAAACAACTGTTTTTGTAATAAATCTTTTTCCAATGGAATTTTCATTATTAAATGCTTCAATTGTCTTATTTTATTGATGAAAAATGTAAAGTTAGCAGAACAAAGTATGAGCAGGATATTATAATTCAAGTTATTACAAAAAACGTTATTACAAAAACCGTTACGAATGTGACAACCGTTTTTGTTATACTCATCCATATTTGCAATATTTTTTTTGTATCACCCGTTTTTGTAATTATTTTTCCTTATCAAACAAATGTTTCCCTGCTTTAGTTGTATACTTTTATTGATGAATAATGTAAACCTATCAGAAAAAACTGAGTTCCTGGTAAGGTATATATAACAAAATACCGAGGTTACTGTAAATTTTATTTCTGCATATGCGCATTTGACAACTTATGTCTCTTCAGTGCAGATAACATCAAAATATTTGGAAATCCATATACCGAAACATGTGTCAAATCTGATAGAGAACAAATTACCAATAGAAACTGAATAGGAAAGCCAAAAATCAGCTAAGGACATAGCTATGCAAGAGGGAGATGCTCCTTAGTTTGAACAAAATATTTCTTAAATTTAGATATTGCAATTTTTCAAATAAAATCGGTTTTCAGGCCCGCACCGAAGTACTGGCTACTGGGTTGTTGATACCCTCGGGACTAACAGTCCACCAGCAGAGGCATCGGCGCACTGGTAATAAATAACAAAATACCGAGGTTACTGTAAATTTTATTTCTGCATATGCGCATTTCGACAACTTATGTCTCTTCAGTGCAGATAGCATCAAAATATTTGGAAATCCATATACCGAAACATGTGTCAAATCTGATAGATAACAAATTACCAATAGAATCTAAATAGGAAAGCCAAAATCAGCTAAGGACAGAGCTATGCAAGAGGGAGATGCTCCTTCATTAATATATAAATTTAGATATTGCAATTTTCCAAATAATATAGGTTTTCGGGCCAGCACCGAAGTACTGGCTACTGGGTTGTTGAATACCCTCGGGGACTAACAGTCCACCAGCATCAAGTTATTACAAAAAGCGTTATTACAAAAACCGTTAAATGCGGGACAACCGTTTTTGCAATAAAGACCGTTTTTGTAATAAACGACAGTTCTGTTTGTATGAAAAGGAAAAAGAGATAAGCAAAATATATAAACAATTGATTCTCTTTCTCCGAGACCAAGTTATGAAATAAAGAACAAATGATTGTTAGGAAAAATAGTTAACACAGTAATGTAAAGGTGTTGGAATTCTGGACATCCTCATTGAAGAGAAAAAGACCGTAATTCATCGTGTCGATTTTTGAAAATGGACGCTTGAAATCTAAGCTATATGACACACGTAATAATTTTAACTTCCCAATTGTGAATTTTCCCTTTCTGAGCAGCAATATACCTACCTCTCCAGCCTATGGAGTGTACATTTCACAGTTGATGATTCGTTACTGTCGCGCATGTAGTTTATACAGTGATTTTTTGAATAGAGCAAAAACACTGTCCCAAAAGTTGCTTGGTCAGGGATTTATTCAGCCTTTGTTGCTTTCATCCCTTCAGAAATTTTATGGCCGTCACCATGATATCATTGACAGATATGACGTGTCTGTGTCCCAAATGAAAACGGAAATTTTCAGCTAAATTTCTCGGATTTGACATAACCGGTTTTGACTCTACCCTGGATTGACTCACTGATAGTGTGACGGGTGCCGCTGGCGGAGCAGGACATGCTTACCCTTCCGGAGCACCTGATATCACTCCCGGTTTTCATGCGAGTTCACACTATGAGTGCCTTAGTTTTTAATGTCGTCTTTTTATTTCCGTGCATTACAGCTGTCTCACGTCCTTTTTTTGTCTTTTTTTTTTCTCTGTTGCCGTTTTTGCCATGTCTTTGGATTTCGATTTTTGTAGTCTTCGCCTCCCTTGTTCCTTCGGTATTCTACTGCCGTTGTTTTTGCAGCATAAACTTATTACATAACAAGGAAGTTTTTGCAAAAAGGTTATAACTGAAAGCATGCGGTGGAATGGGTAAAAGACATTTTTGAAATAATCGTTTCTCATGAAAGCAATGTTGTTATACTTCAATTGTCGACCTATATTGATGAATATTGTTAAAATAGTAGAAAAACTTTTTCCCTGGTATAGTAAATGAACTTATTACAAAAAGCGCTATTGCAAAAAACGTTGAAGAAGTGAAAACCGTTTTTGTAATAAACAAGCGCTTTTGTAATAAATATTTTTCCTATGACTTTTCATGGTTAAATGCTTCAATTGTCTTATTACATTGAGGAAAAATGTAAAATTAGCAGAACAAACTATGATTATGATATTATAATTCAAGTTATTACAAAAAACGTTACAAGTTCCTATCGTTATTTGTGTTTGTCTCTTGTTTTCATTATTGTTTTTCTGGTGCAGTTTGCTTGTAAATTGTGGCATGTGATTATAGTTCCTGGCCATTGTAGGTGTTTGCTGTTATCTTATTTTTGTAATTTTACGAACACGATATCATTTCTCTCTGGACATTTGAAATTTATAAAATAGAAAATATAAAAAAAGGCTGATATAGTTAAAATATCTTTGCCTCTGAAAAAATGTACGTACATTTTCTTATTTGTTCTTCACAACAATTTGAAGATCCCGAAGCGTGAAACTTTTCATTTCAATAAAAGGTTCCCATACTGACTTCTTCAAGATGAAAAACAACAACAAAGGCGTGGTTCTATTGGTTGATTTTACCATGTGTTTGTTGAGACCTTGGCTTATCTACTCTATATCCTTTTATTATTAATTAGCCTAATCCATAATTATAGTACAATGAACAAATGTAAAATTGCAAGCATACATGCATAGTGGTTAGTGTATTAAGGTGGAATTTTAGCAAATAAATTAAGTGTAGCTAAAGCATTTGGTGCAATTTGTACAGATTAATAATTACATATTTATCCCATCACTCAGATACAGTACCACTGTTTCTGTTTGTACTTCACACATACAAAGTCTGGGGAGACTTGTTTTACTTTTTTATTTTTATTTAGTCTTCCAAACGAAGTGTACACGTGGTTGAAGGAGTAACCTCTAATCAGCACCATTAAGATCAAATAATATGGAAGGCAATGATCCAAACAAAGGAAACCTTCCATTCTACAAAAATGTTTCAAATGCATAAAACAAAACTAAATCCGAATAATCAGTAATATGAAATATAGCTTAGGACAAAACTACGATGGGGCACTTAAACCTCACTTTGTAGAATTTGCAAAAATAAAAAAAAAATTATAAACAAAGTGTAAACATGAGATATACAAAATATCTAAGAAAAAAAAACATATATCTCGACACGGGGAAATATTTTCTTCACAATGTCTAATTTTAAATAACGGAATTTCAAAATACTTTTTAAGAAAAAAAAAGTCGCGAAAAGTGTAAAGAGCCAGAACGAATAAGCAATAAGTTAAAGATGTAGGAGGATATAATTAGGAAAAATGAAAGGATATGGAGTGAATGTACATGTGACAAAAACGCACACTGGAAAACTCCAGTTTATCAAGGACAGGGCTTTTATTTCATGCTTCATCTTGATGTCGCCTGAAGGTCTTCTACTAGAGGTGAACAATATTCACCCCCTCAAGCGAGATCAAGAAGGCCCCTAGCGTGCACTCAAGCGGTATTCCTGACAAAAAATATATCAAGGTCACTCCCTTGCTCCCCACCCGCCATGGAGTGCCAAGTTGGGCGATGCTCAGGGTTATCCAGCTGAAAGCACCAGGGTTACAAGAAGAGAATAAAAATGTTGAGCAACATCGATCGCAGCTAAAATATGCCATTGAAGCAACACATATCGGGAGCGGTCAATGAGAAGAAAGTAAACTCAGGCAATGTATGTCTACAAATATTTATACACTTAATTCAATTTTTTTATCGGGAGGGGGAAATCGGTGACTCGAACAATTGTGTCGCTGTTTCAAAATGACTCAGAGATATGTCAAAACTATTTCTACAATTGTTTTCATCCCGTTCTTTCAGAAGAGAGTTTTTGCATCCGTCTGATCGTCAGTCCAAAACGATGTGACTACTCCTACATTTTTGAATTTATTGTTTTACTTTTGTCATAGAATTGATGCACATGTGCTGCTGGCTGCAATAAGCTTCCGGATTTTTGATAGTTGTTTTCACCAGCTTCAATGCAAACAAGAGGCTCTCAACTGTAAATTTTGACACATGTTATATGTGACGCGAACTACGCCTGCACTTTTGAATTCAGGGATCTAATTTTATTGTAGAATTGTTGCATATCGTATGTAAATGTACACTAAGTTCTCCGATTTTTTGTATCCATATCATGGTGCCAAACAAGAGGCCCAAGTTGTCGATTTAGGCAAAGTTCCAAGATGTAGATTTTGACACACGTGGCATATGACGCAAAATCCTCCTACGTTTTTGAATGTAGGGATTATGGGATTCAATTTTCATGCGGAATTTAGTTTATAGCCTGTAGATTTAGATTTTTTTTATTTTTGATTCCAGTTCCAACTTTGGTACATTTACTGAAAATGTCGATGACACATATTTTCTTGGATTTTTGTATGTTTTTCTATTCTGATATCTTGGACAAGTGTTTCATACAAAAATCGAAATTCTGACAACTTAAGATTCTGAAAGGATGTGAAACTTTGGTAAATTTCCTGAAAGTCTCAAATACCACTGATATTAAGGAATTCTACCTAGCAAGCGTACTAAAATAATTTGTTAAGTTTAGGATAAACTTTTTGATCAATTGGGTTTCAAAATTTTTTTTCCTGAAAATCTCAAAGACCACTTATTCTTTTCGGAATTCTACCTAGCAACCAAACTTAAATAATGTGATGATAAATTTCCTGAAAGTCTCGTCTCAAAGACCAGTTTAATCAATTGTTTCCTTTAGGACAAAAATTTTCATCAATTGGATATCAGAAAGTTTTTATTGCAATTTTGGTAAATTTCCTGAAATGAAATACCACACACCTTTTAGAATTTTTCCTAGTAACCATACTTACATACACGTTTTCAACAATCAAAATTCAAAAAGAAAAAAAATGGCAATTTGGTATATATTTCCTAAAAGCCCCAAACACCATTTTTTTTTAATTCTAACTAACAACCATACCTAAAGCGTTTGTTTTTATCATTTTGCTTTCAAAAGTATTTGCTTCCCATTTTGGTTATTTCCTGTAGGTCTCATAGACCACTTATTTTTTTTGAATTCTACCAAGCAACCTTACTATTATAAATTGTTTCTAGTAGAGCAACGATTTGCATTGACAGATTTCAAAATATTGGTTTCCAGTTTTGGTGTATTCCCTTTTCTTTCTAGCAACATTCCAAAAGCACCAGCATATGGAGTTTACATCTCACAACTCATTCGCGGAATATTTATAAGTGTTTACACCGTACTTTTTTATGTACAATGTAGACAGAATTTGTAATAATCATACGTAAAAAAGGCAAAACCAAACAAAAATATGTCAAAAACTGATGACTGACTAGCTCGTCAAACCATATTCTTGTGTTAAATGTGTCAAAACAATGTTTTTCAAGTAAGTTTTATTATTTCGATGATAAAATATTTTTCCTTTATTTCTACGCATGTGACACTACTGTTATGCTAAATGTCTGATTCTTGAATGTACTGGTGTTTAAAGACTATGAGTTTATAACTGTTATGATTATATTAGAAATATTAGGTGTACTATGCAATTGTGTTATAGTAATCGTTAGACCTTGTTTTTCTGTTCAATTATACTATTAGATTTCTGAAAGTTTCTAAAGGATATTTCGGGTCTCTACTAAACAAAATCCTTATTGATATTGGTTAAACAACCCTCAATTCAAGATAAGGGTAGAGTCGCGTCGCTTGGCATCTGTCGTACATCCTACTGATGAGGATACCGTTCGAAGAACTCATTTTATTTTAGCTCACCTGGCCAAAGGCCATGTGAGCTTTTGCCATCACTCGGCGTCCGTCCGTTCACTTTTATTCAAAGATCTTCTCCTCTTAAACTACTAAGCCAATGCTTACCAATTTTAATCTGAATCATTACTAGGGTTTTCACTTTCAAGTTTATGATTTTTATGTCCGTAGACCAAACAACATGGCCGCTATTAGTAGAAATAGAACATAGGGGTTAATTGATGTTTTCTGCAAATTACTCAAAAACGATTACAGATATCAAAATTTTGGCCCTTTTCTGTAAAATTTTCGTTTTTTTCTTACTTTTAGTCTTATATTTTGAAAATGGTAGGAGATAGAATTAAATAGGAAAAATGAAATGAAATGGAGTGAATGTACATGTGACAAAAACGCACACGATACATAGAAAACTCCAGTTTACCGAGGACAGGATTTTTATTCAGGGGTACATCTTGATGTCGCCTGAGGGTCTTCAACAAGAGGTGAACAATATTCATCCACTCAAGCGAGATCAAGAATGTCCATAGCGTGCAAATAAGCGATATTCTTAACAAAAATTATATCAAGGTCACTCCAGTGCTCCCCAGCCGCCATTGAGTGCCAACTTAAGATATGCTCAGGGTTATCCAGTTGAGTTTATATTACAAAAATGGTCAGCGTAGTAAGATCCACATGTCGTACAATTTTGAAGCACATCTGACGACCCACATAGGATTACTGCGCTTTTTCTTTGAATTTTTACGATTTTTTAACGTTTTTACTTTTATATCAAAAACTGTTTGAGATAGAGGTTAAATGTGAATTGCAAAAGTGTTGAGCTTTTCAAGGACTTCATTTTCTACATATGTCCACCAGGTTTGCATTTCAGTCAAGATTGTCGCCACTAGGGAACATAGTTTAACATAGGACCCTATGGGAAATGCATTAAAAAATTTTCTCCTCTAAAACCACTGAGCTAATGGGGACCAAATTTTGTCACAATAGTCCTCAGGTGGTCCTCTTAATACCTTGTGATTTTTGTTGTTGTACCTCATTCCAGATGGCCGCCAGCGGGGAGCATAGTTTAACAAATGGACCCTACGTGAAATGCATTCAAAGATCTGCTCAGCTGAAACTACCCGACTAGTTGGAATCAAACTTTGTCATAATAGTCCTTGGATGGTCCCCTTGACAGTTTTCGCATTTTTATGTTCGCGCCCCATCCAAAATGGTCCACAGCATGGAACATAGTTTTATAGACAATAGTGTTGCACGCAGCTCTATATGATATGTATGATAATGTGTTGGTAAGGTGAGCTGCAAAGGTAGAATATATGATTCCGAATGCCAACAGTGATGTAACTTACATTCTTTACGCAATAGGGGATATCGACAAGATATTCTGTATATGTCCGTTGAATTAGCTTTGGGATCCAGTGGCATGAGGATTTTAACCACATACTGGCCTCTCACTGATACTGCCGATGTCTACCGAAATACATGATGATTCTTTACCAAACCCACTGGGAGTTTTGAATTTGATTTTTCTTCCGTAGTGCGACAGTATTTTACCAGCAGACTAGGCTCCTTGAGCTAGCCGGCAGTTTAACGGCGAGCACTCCTTGACCCATCTTTCAAAATTACGTTTCGTTCCGCCATTTTCCTTTTCAAGATTGTGGTCATTGAGTTAGTAGTCTACCTGTATTGGTTTTATTCGTATGTTTGTTGTACTATAGGGAAACAGGACAGGGAAGGGGAGGTTTGGGTACCCATAAACCGGTTTAACCCTTCCACTGGCTTTTGCTAGTCCCGGTACCAAGTCCGGCTGTCCCAAGCTCCTATCGTTGTTTACGTTTGTCTTTTGTATTTTTATTGTGATTTTTTTTTCTTGTGCGGTTCCTATTTACTTTGTGGCATGTGGCTGTGCTTTTCGGTCATTGTAGGTGTTTCCTGTTGTCTTTTTTATTCTATTAAGATTGTATCATTATACTCCGAGAAAATGGTTGGACAAATTTTAATTAATTGATTAATATGGGGTTTACTGTCACTTTCAGCAGTAGTTCTGTTATCTAATGACGGTCAGTTTTAGTGGGGGAGGAAGCCGGAGAGAACCATCGACCTTGGGCAGGTAACTGACATACCTTATAACTTCGGATTGTAAGTGGAGTGCACCCTTTTTTGTAATGTACAAAGTGGGGCGCGAACTCACACCTCAGTGGTGACAGACTACAGTGGTTGTATAGGTAGAAGAACTACCTTAACCACTCGGCCACCCAGGAACATGCATAAATTTTGAGGCGGATTAAACGCGAGTAAAAACAATTAATAAGAAAAAATCAAATACCAAAGTTGCTGTTAATTAATTTTCTGCATATGCACATGTAGACAACTTATGTCCCATCAGAGCAGATAAACCCAAAACATTTGGAAGACCATTAACCAAAAACATAAAAACAATCTGATAGAGAACAAATAACCAAAAGATCAAAATAGATAAGCCAATATTTTTTAGTAAAAACAATAAATCTCCCCAAACTTCTTTTGGGTGACTTAACAGAAGATAACGGAACTTATTTCAAGATACAGATAGGTGTAAAAGGTTAGATAGAATGATTATCTTATGTCTTATCACTTGATAATCCAAATAATGCAAATAATTAAACTAATTTGGTACTATCTGCAAAGATCAACTATAAATTAATTGCGACAGCACATTACATTTAGAAACTTGAACCTTAAAATTGAATCCGTCCAAATTTTACTGTATATCCCTTACAGTTGTAGAACGCACTTCCATCTTTTCTTGTTTTAGCCCGTTATTACTGCTATTTTATTCTATTGAAATGTAGTATCATTCAGAAAATGCCAATGTGGCTAAAAGTTCCACGTATAGCCAAAATAACTTAAAACCGAAGTTACTTGCGTTCCAATGTTGCTTTTTTCCTTTGATTATTCTTCTTTCCTTTTGATTTTTTTTTNTTTTTTTTATTCACGGTTTGGTTCTAACTTACTTAACCATACCAGTCATATAGTTTTTGTCCCCCGCCGCAACGCGGAGCGGGGACATAGAAATGCCGTGCGTCCGTCCGTCACCCTTTCTTGTAAGCGCTCTCGTGCCTACAAATTATAACAGATTTTCATGAAATTTATACTAAATGTTTATATCACTAATTCCTTGGTCAATTTCGAAAATCAGTCTTGGTCGATACTTTTTGACGGAGTTATGGGACTTTGACCGAATAACTAAATACCGAAGTTACTGTGAATTTACTTTCTGCGTATGCGCATTTCGACAACTCATGTCTCATCAGTGCAGATAAAATCTAAACGTTTGGAAGACCATAAACTCAAAGATGTTTAAAAACTGATAGAGAACAAATAAC
>MJUU01026847.1:135199-146249 GCA_002080025.1 Modiolus philippinarum
AAAAAAAAAAAAAAAAAAATGAGAAAGAAAAAAAACAAAAAACAAAAAAGAGAAATAGATAGTATGGGGTGCAGAGTATTGTCAATCTGCATTTTCAATTCCTTTAACCGTCTAAGACGGTGCTTTTTTATATTTTGCTAATGAACTATATTTTTATTCCTGTTAGGAATGGTATGTGTTCTATTTCGAAAATTTGTAGATCAATCTAATATTACGTAGAAGCAGTTTCCATATTTCGAACAGGAACAACGTCCTTTCAAAAATAAAACAAAAACTAGATTTGTTGACAAAGTCAGTGTGGGAAAATGTTGCAAAATACAAGTTTTCATGAAAGTAGGGGCCATCTTAAACTACTGTTGACTCATTGTTGAAAGCTTTATGTTGACTTCAAGATATTGAGATAAAGAACAACAATAAAAAAGTTGTCCAATTTGTTGAATCTTACCATGTATTTGCAGGGATAAACATATTCCTTTATTTGTTCATTATTACATTACAATAACATTGTTTTTGGTCAATGCAAAGTCCAGTGTTAAACAAACAACACAATACCGAAGTTACTGTTAATTTATTTTCTGCATATGCACATTTCGTCAAAAAAATACCGAAGATGGAACAATCTAATATTTTTATAGTTTTCCAAAGCAGTAAAGTTCGATACTGTTGACATATTAAGTTGGCTATCTCTTAAAAAAAACAGCCACTTAGAGGTTACCTGGTTTCTTCAATTTGCGTCATGTTGTTTATTTGATTTTTAGCTCATCTCACGAAGTGAGGGGGTTTATGTGATACCCCTAGCGTCTCCTAGTTAGAAGAATGGTTAAGGTCCATTCTTGCTTACTGACATGTCCCACATCAACCATATTGGTATGCCTGATGCATTTCGGGATGACAACAACTATGTATGCTTCGGATGCTGTCTCTGACCTACATTTTATGCATGAGCGACTTGGTTAGGTAGAATGGTTAAAGTCCATTCCAACTTACTGACATGGCCCACATTAACCGTATTGGTATGTATGATGCATTTTAGGATGACAACAACAATAGAAAAAAGAAGGGAAATGGGGAATGTGTCAAAGAGACAACGACCCAAAGGGGAGCAACTACAACTCAAAGCCAAATGCATGCTTTGTATGTAAACTACATTTGAATCTGTTTAAAAGAATGATTATAGTCCATTCCTGTTTACTGATATGTGCAACATGTGACAATGCTGTGCAACGAGGTGAGCTTAGCAGGCTGCGGCTGCTTTCTATGTTTCTGTTACCATCTGTCATTACCATTTTATCAACATTTTAAGATGGACAATTCTGTTTCATTTTACTTTATATGGCAGCATAAAAACAAAAAAAATGAAGTGTGTACATATACCAAATAAGAAAAAACTAGAGGCTCAGATACTGAGCCTGTACCGCTCACCTGACAAAATGCTTAATAGCAGTTTTTTTCAATGTTCTGTGCTGACGGCCAAGTTTTTTGTCTTGCAGAATGAGCAATCTTTGTAAAACTAACCTTCCAAATACCATTACAGTTTAATTAAATTTACTTCAATATAGTTAGAGTAGATGATGAATTAGATGTTTTCCCATACAGTTCAATGTTTGTCGGATGGGATCAAAAGGGGCAATTATTGCGAAGCACCTTCCATACAACATTTCTGTAAAGTTTGGTTGAATTTGCTTCAGTGGTTGCAGAGGAGTTGATGAAAATGTGAAAAAGTAATGCACAGACAGACGAATTATGGACGACGGACGGCAAGTGATGTCAATAGCTCACACTGACCTGTGAGTCAGGTGAGCTAAGAAAGAATATTATTTTAAATATTTATGTTTCTAAATACAGTTTCCATAGTCTATGGAGAACACTCCAAGATCAGAAAAACTGAAAAAAAGAACTCATTACAAATATCTGATGAATTCATTGTAATGTTTGTTTCCCCTATATAAGTGGATCTTTCGGGGAGACGTTGCTATGCTCCCTGGTGTCCTTTCAGGGTGCTTTTCCCGGACTTAAAGAGGTCCCAGGTAACCCCAGATTTCTTGCCCTTTTTAGCTCACCTGGCCTAAAAGGCCATGTGGGCTTTTGCCATCACTATGCTTCTGTCGTCTGTTGTCCGTCGTCCGTCTGTCTGTCAACAATTTCAAAAATCTTCTCCTCTGAAACCGCTGGGCCAAATGTAACCAAACTTCACTTGAATCATCACCAGGGTATGGCTTCTCAAAATTGTGTTCGATTAGTCGGCTTGTCAAACAACATGGCCACCATTGCTAAAAATAGAACATAGGGGTAAATTGCAGTTTTTGGCAAATAACTTGAAAACCGTTACAGATATAAAAAATCTGACACACAGTAAAAGTGATCTGCATAGCAAGATCTACCTGCCCTGCAAGTTTGATGAAAATCCGAAAACCCGTCTTGCAGTTATTGCCCTTTTTCCGTAAAATTTTCAAAATTTGTGCATTTCTTATTTTTTATTTCAAAAAGTGTAACAGATAGAGGTCAAGTTATATTGCAAAAAGGTTCAGCATATCAAGATCTACAAACCCTGAAATTTTGAAGAAAATCCAAAAATCCTTGTAAGAGTTATTGCCCTTTTTTCACGGAATTTTCAGAATTTTCATATTTTTCGTCCTTTATTTCCAAAACTATAGAAGATGAAGGTAGAGTGTAAAATGATAAAATGTTTGCCATGCAGTGTGGATTTCAAAACTGGTGTTTAAAATGGTTTGTTGACCGCCATTTTCAAAATGGCTGCCAAAAAAAGGCGGGAAAATTCAACATTGTTCAATTTCATTGAAATTTGGTTTCCAAATAGATATTGATGTAGTGACTTCAAAACCGGTGTTGAAAATTGTTCCTTGACCGCCATTTTCAAAATGGCCGTCGAAAAAGGCGGGGAAATGCAACATTGTCCGATTTCAATGAAATTTGGTTTCCAAAAAGGTATTGATGTCGCAACTTCAAAACTGATGTTAAAAATTATTCATTGACCCCATTTTCAAAATGGCCGCCAAAAAAGGCGGAAAATTCAACATTGTCCGATTTTAATAAAATTTGGTATCCAAGTGGATATTGATGTTGCAACTTCAAAACAGATGTTGACTGCCATTTTCAAAATGGCTGCCAAAAAAATGTGGGAAAATTCAACATTGTTCGATTTCAATGAAATTTGGTTTCCAAATAGATATTGATGTAGCGACTTCAAAACCGGTGTTGAAAAGTGTGCATTGACTGCCATTTTCAAAATGGCCACCAAAAATGGCAGGAAAATTCGACATTGTCCGATTTCGATGAAATTTGGTTTCCAAAAGGGTATTGATGTTGCAAATTCAAAACTGATGTTAAAAATTATTCGTGACCCCCATTTTCAAAATGGCAACCCAAAAAAAAAAGGTGGGAAAATTCAACATTGTCCGATTTCAATAAAATTTGGTATCCAAGTGAATATTTATGTCACAACTTCAAAACTGGTGTTGAAAATTGTTCGTTGACCGCCATTTTCAATATAGCCGCCAAAAAAGGCAGGAAGATTCAACATTGTCAGATTTCAATGAAATTTGGTTTGCAAATAGGTAATTGATGTTGCAACTGCAAAACTGATGTTAAAATTTGTTCGCTTACAGCCATTTTCAGAATGTCTGCCAAAGAAGGCAGGAAAATTCAACATTGTCCAATTTCAATGAAATTTGGCTTCCAGGTGGATATTGATGTTGCGACTTCAAAACCAGTGTTGAAAATTGTTAGTTGACTGCCATTTTCAAAATGGACACCATAAAAGATGGGAAAATTCAACATTGTCTGATTTCAATGAAATTTGGTTTCCAATTAGATATTAATGTTGGGACTTCATAACCGGAATTGAAAATTGTTTGTTGAGTGCCATTTTCAAAATGGCCACAAAAAAAGGTGGGAAAATTCAACATAGTCTATTTCAATAAAGGTGTTGAAAATTGTCTTTGACTGCCATTTACAAAATGATGTCTCAACTTCAAAACTTGTGTCGAAAGTGGTCCTTAGCAAGAACGTTTTTGTCAAAAAAACCACAAGGAAATATATTAAAACATGATCAAACTTACAATACAGATCAAACTACCAAAGTTTTAGTGAATGAAGTTCAACTGTATAACTTACATGTTAGCTTGATTGTGGCAACTGAAAGCCAGGTGAGTGATACAGGCTCCTGGGAGCCTCTGGTTGTGCTTCCACGTCATTTGGACCCTAGCTACGCGCCTGGTGGGTTTATACTTGGTTGCCATTTGGCGACAGTTCTTGTTTTTTTAAAAATGAAAACACTGTGAAAAATCACTGTGAAATTGATATCCATATGTGCATTGTTTTGTGCTCATCATTTGAAAACTCCTACTTTTGGTGGTTTTGTGCAAATTTCACCATTTTTGGCCTCTTTTGTGGTTATTTTTGGTAAAAATTTTGATTTCTGCCATCAAGTTTTTCGTCAAAGTTTCCAGATTGGATTGTTCGATCTCCTTAATCTGAAGAAATATAACAAATAAAAAGCATAGGTCCATGATGATATATGAAATTTTTGTAAGAAAAAGTTGCTTTTTTTTTGGGTCACACTCAAGACATCATAAAACATGTAAAAATCAAGATTTTTCAAATTTTTCATCAACTAAATAGTCAAAATATATTATTGTCGGAATACAAAAGTTAAAAATGTTTTGCAAAGCTGCCTTCTGGACTAAAAATTTATGTCGGATTTGAGAGAATGTCAGAATACTCCGGTGTAGGATTACAAATGTCTCACTCTAAATGGTAAAAAAAAAATAAATAATCTTGCCCTTAGCAGGTAAAAGATAAATTTTCTGACCCCAAAGTTTCAAAAACAAATATTCTGACTTGACAAAATTTGCCAGGCTCCCACCTCAGGGTCAAATGATCACCCCCTAAAGGTATATGGCACTAGTTTGAGGGAAATAAATATATATTTAAGGAAAATTGAAAAAGTAGCCATCCAAAAGGAAAGGCAATAGAAATGAGTGCTATTATAAATTCTATTGTATTGACTATATTTATTCTTTAGGACACATATGAAGCTGCCCTTATAGCATTAGGAAGTGTCATGGAGTTAATGGAACAAATTCTGAAAAAGAAAGTTACAAATGGCTTGGCTATTGTCAGGTATTGTCTTGATTTATCCTAAATGCTATTGAAATTTTTCATACACTGTATGATATTCCTGTACATAGTAATGCCAATTTTATGTGTTTGGTTGAAGTAAAATTACTGCACATCTAAATTCCATTTATTGCTAATTAATTAAGTGTATAATTTTGAAAACTGTATGGTATGAATGCAAATATTTCTATAAGAATTCAACTAAAGGATGTAATTTTAATTGAATACTAATTGATATTCTGGAATCTTTGCTAGGGATTACATGTTCATATTGTCTGTCTGTTATGGCTCAGCGAATATAGAGCACAGACACAGAATGTGAACCTATATCCCCTGTGAAGCATGAATAACTATTATTTAAAAGCTTTCAAAAGTTTTGCTTTTGCTACAAAGTAGATATGGTTTCATATCCCCTGTCAAGCTAACCAATCAAATTGCAAATTTGAGTTTATGTATTAAACTTCAGCAGAATGTAAACTTATATTCAGGCATTGTTATCTTTTTATGTATTAATTGTGCAATAATTTAGCATTAGAAAATCTTCACTTTATCAAGTTAAGCTAAGTTTTTTTTTATATGCTTAGAAAAATTATCCAAGAACTCTAAGCTTAAGATATAGTTCAAACAGTCTTACAAGAACATTTGTAGCAATGAAAACAAAGCAAAATTTACAGTAACTGCAGTATTTAGTTACCGTATTCGACCTTATTAGTGCCCCTGCTCCAATTAGCGTCCTCTCACTGTTTTTCAAAGTCAAAAGACACAAGTGCCCGCTCAAAACTCCCTAACTGCCAAAATTTACTTATGTTTTTTTGCCGATGTACAGGTTTGAGAAAGCATTTTATCGCCGTAATTTTCAAGAAACAGAATGTTTACATACCTCCCATGACTCCCCAGTAACGATATCTATTTATTTATGCCAAATTCGCGTGATTGATAAGTTTCTTTCTCGTTTCACCATGATTTTAACAACCGGAAGTTGAAGACGCATTATAGAACTTAATAACAATGACGGTAGCAGAAATGCGTAAATTCCGGTTTTGCCGATTCAATTAAGCGCCCCCGTTTTTGAATTATCTAAGCGCCCTGGGCGCTTTTGGGGTCGAATACGGTATTTGGTGTTCCTATAATTCTATGAAATATGAAATATAAAAATTTGATAGTATTTTTACTTTCAAACTGTTTTGTGCTTTTGTTTTTCAGACCTCCTGGCCACCATGCCATGAATGATACACTTTGTGGATTTTGTATATTTAACAATGTTGCAATTGCAGCCAAGCATGCCATTGATAACCTTGGAGTCAAAAAGTATGTCATTTTGTACATAGTTTTAAGTGAAATTGCTGCTCTAACTCCTCCTATATAGAAGATAGAAGTCAACTTCAAAATGCAAAAATGTTCAGCATACCATGTCCTTCCCTTCTGGAAATCTTGACAAAAATCTAAATACCCATGTAAGAGTTCATGCCCTTTATTTGTATGATTTTTATAATTTTATACATTTTGTCTTATATTTAAAAAAAGTGATAGGGCTAAAGCTTGAAAAGCAAAAGTGTTCAGCTTATCAAGAACTACAATTTCTACATATGTTCAACAGGTTTGCATTTCATCCAAGATGGATGCCACCCAGGAACATAGTTTAACATAGGATCGTATGGAGAAACATTGTAAACTGTTTTTTCTTGAAAACCGTTTCATACATCAAGTTGATAGTAACTAGTCATGGTAGCATGATGGTCATTCAACAAATGTAGAATCAATCATAAATCCAAGATGGTCACCACTGCTGGTCTTATTTTCATGTAGAAACATATGGGAAAATGTTATAAATTGCTAATTCTTGAAACCATTTCATTTATCAATTTGATATTAACTGTGCAAGATAACATAATTGTCATCTACCAAATTTAATGTATTTGTAGTGATCACAAATGCAAAATGGCTGCCAGCAGGGAACAAAGTTTAGCATAGGAGCCTAAAGAGAAATGTTGTAAATAATTACTTCTTGAAAACCGTTTCATACATCAAGTTAATATTAATTAGGCATGGCAGCATGATGGTCATTTAACAATATTAGTACCAATCAATTAATCCAAGATGGCCACCACTGCTGATCTAAGTTTAACAATGGACCCTTTTGGAATATGTTGCTAATTCTTAGTTTAACAAGGGACCCTATTGGAAAATGTTGCTAATTCTTGAAAATGCTTTCATATTTCAAATTAATATTAACTATAGGCATAGTAACATGATGCTCATTTACCAATTTTTGCATATCTGTACCAATCACTTATCCAAAATGGCTGTCACAAGGAAACATTGTATCTTAGGACCCTGTGGGAAATCTTTGAATTGTTAGTTCTTGAAAACTGTTTTCTGTACATTAGGTTGATATTTACTAGGTATTTTAACATGATGATCATTTAGCAAATGTATGGTTTTATCATAGATGTAAGTGGCCACAACTGTAGACCAGAGTTTCACATGGAACTCTATACGAAAATATTCTGAATTGATAATTCTTGAAAACAATTTCATACATCAGTTTGATATTAACTAGGCATTTTAATATACAGTAATCTACCAGATGACTGACTTTATTACCAATTGAATTTCACCTCAAATTTATCATTATACCCTGTGGGATATTTATTTGATCAGTAGCCATTGTGTGAGTGACACAGGCTCTCATGTAAGCCTCTGGTTAATTAATTTGATAAGACATGCTTAATATATTTATTGTTTCTTTACGATATTGTTATTTTATTTTCAATTTTAATAGAATATTGATTGTTGACTGGGATGTACATCATGGTCAGGCTACACAGCAAATGTTTTATGATGACCCAAGGTAAGTAGATGGATTTGTAAATCTTATCAGATATCATACCACCTCAACTAGTCAAGATTCATTATAGGTCACACAGCACTTATTTCATGAAGATTTAAGATGGGTGGCATGGCTTGACAAAACAGTGTAGTTGTCAACCTTTCTCGTTTACATGGAATGTTTTCGGTAATAAAGGATTTTTGTACAAAAAAGTTTGTCCAAAACAAAAAATATTGAATAAAATATTGAAGATTTTTTTAATGCAATGGTACATTTGATAGTGTTATATGCTTAAATTGATATACTTAATATTCCTGTACAAGATTTGTCTCAAATTAATTTGACAGTTATTGCAAATCAAACGGTACTGTGTACATGACATGTTGCAATATTTGGAAGGAAACGTACAAATCTGAAAAGACAGCGTGCATCGTTCAAAAAAAGTTTTTTGTAGAAGTGCTTGTATAAACAGTTAAAATTCCAATATGCATCTCTTGCGAGAGATGCATGCTCTCTATTTATTTCAGTTATGGTGTACTTGTTTGTGAGAGAATTTCTCATATGGATATACTATCATACTTTCAAATTTTGGCATTTATTTTTTTGTAATTTCGAAATGTAAATCTGACTTAGGGTGCCCACATCTCACTATTTTATAATGCCAAGTGTTCTTACAATCGACTTGATGGGTGTCCTGTGTTTGTCTGTATGTTGTTATCATCCACTAGCTTGAGACACTAGCGCTTTTGTCGGGCAGCAGATGCCAGTTTAATTTATGTTTGCTGACCATTCCGCATCCATGACTAGAAAAGACATGGATGTAGGGTTGTTCGACAATTAGCAAAGAATTTCGCTCAAACCGGTGCTAGGGGCCGTCTTGAACTTACTAAGAGGTATGAGCAAAGCTCATTGTTGAAGGCCTCATGGTGACTTCAAGATGAAGAACAACAATAAGAGCATTGTTCCTTTGCTTGTTTTTACCATGTATTTGTAGAGACTTTGTCTCATGTACATTTACTCCATATCCTTTCATTTACCATTTACATTGTACCAATACTTTTTACAACACTGTTTAAATGATTTCATATGATTTTAATAGATTAAACAGTTTAATTGAGATAAATGGCAGTTTCTTCATTTTCGAAGGCTTGACTCAGGATTTAGGCATGATGTGGTTGGAAACTATGAAACAGCTTACCCTATTTGAGTATTTAGGTGTGTAACCCCTCAAATTAAAAATTTTAAAAAATGTTAAGATTTTAAAGCAAATTCTTATTTAATGAAAATGTGTATATGGAATGGATTCTAATGGTACATAAATTTGCTGATGTGTTTTTTAATTCATACAAGAAACACAAAGATGACTGTGGCTGGCTTGTAACGGAGCTTCCTGCATTCTATGTTTTACCTTGAATAATTGCTTAACTTTAACATGGAACTTTAATTAATTTACTGTGGTCAAATAGCAGTTATGTATATTTACTTATCATTTAATGTTTCCTTTGTTAAAACACACTTTTCATATTACATATTTCAGAGTGCTATATTTTTCCATTCATCGTTACGAGTACGGCAACTTCTGGCCAAATCTACGGGAATCAGATTATGACTATATAGGGAAAGACAAAGGGTTAGGATACAATATTAATGTACCATTAAATCAGGTAAATTTAAATTTTAGGAGCATCAGAATTACTGTAACAATATAATGAATATTCATAAATGGTGTGAATTGATTATACTGGTAGCTTATATTATCATGGTACATAGCTAGATAGAAATGGTGACATTACAGTTGAAAATTTTGTTGAAATGAACATGAATACCAAGAGATAATGGAATCTACAATACATGTATAATGAGAAGCCTCTATACATGTGAAAAAGCTAATCTAAAACGCAAGATCAGTTATGCCCAGAGAAGCATTAAGTTTCCTGGATTTGAATTTGCCTCCATTTATATGTCTTTCTGAATTTGCCTCCATTTGTATGTGTATGTAGCCTGAAAGTAACCTTCAAAGGTATCAAGGCTTATTATATAAATAGCAGGGGATTTAACAAGTTTTTATAATTATATAAATGTCACTTTAGGAGGTAATGTCACAATATTATTATCAAAGTTGCTGTCAATGGTGCACTGATGTAAACAAAATCCACATCAAGTTTACATCCAGATGTAGGTATAGATGAAAAAATCTGTCATGATAGGAATAAGTAACCGACTAAAAAGGTCATTCATGTTCAACAATTGAATGGTTTACTTACTTTGAATAGGTTTAATCCCCTTCAACCCCACCTGTGCTGATCCCCCCTTTCCAGAGCATTTGTTGTGCATTCATAATAAATTACAAACTCAACATGAAATTTCAGAAATACATGTACAAATGAGATCTTTTTGAAGTTGTACATTTTGAATCATAAATGTGTTTTTCGACTTAAATCGTAAAATATGTTGGAGAATATCTATTAATTAAAATTTTAGTTAATGATTTGATTAAGTGATTGATGATTAACACCAACTTCTGCAATATTTCAGCTTTATCATGCTGAACTAATTATAGAACAAAAACAGATACAACCTCACACTGTATTATCATCATTGGAATTCACAATGTATAATTTCTGTTTACAGATACATATGACAGACACTGATTACCTGGCCATTTTTCACCAGGTTTTGATGCCAGTTGCATACCAGGTTTGTACTCCTAACATTCAGGATTTGATACTAACTTTAGTCCTCCAGCCAAGGGCTTGTAAAACTCAATTTTGCCACCCCCTCCCAAAAAAAAAAGTAAATGATTTGTGTCAAATTTTTTTCACCTGTCTTTCCAAATCTAAATATGACAGGTTGCTATTGATCCTTCTATCACAAGACTTTTTCATTAAAACATATATGGAACCCATGAAATGCACTTTAAAATATTTAATAGCCAATCATAGAAGCAATTTTGGAATTTCTAGGCATGTTTTTATCCATTAATCAAACAATCTAAGTCCTTCTGAATTGTCCAACATAACTGTTTAATATCAACCTGTTATTTCCTGGGAATGTTTTATTTTGATTTGTTGATGAAATCAG
>MJUU01026847.1:147232-184150 GCA_002080025.1 Modiolus philippinarum
CGTTGTGGTCGCAAGATTTGTCGAACTTGTCCCTTTACTGTGGAAACTGAATTCATCAAGGGTCCTGATGGTTCTTACAAAATCAGTTCTGGTTATACTTGTATAACCAAGAATGTGATATATGCCATAGTATGTAGACGGTGTCACAAAATATATGTTGGTGAGACTTGCCGCAGACTTGTTGATCGCTTTGCTGAGCATCTTCGATCTGTAACAGCTCACAAAGACACACCCGTCGGTAACCATTTCAGGTTTCGCCAACATTCCATGGAAGACATGAGCGTGAAAGTCCTTACTCAGGTTGACAGTTCACGACAACAGCGACAACAGTTATTTTTACATTTTATTTGTTATTTCAATACTTTTTCGATAGTTATTTTCTTTTAATTAATTTCTGTTTCGTGTTGAGGGATAAATTTCCTCCCCCTACCTATTTGGGGGGGGGGGATTTCTTCAACTATTGGGCTCCACTGTCTAAACAATGAACGTCAAATTTATTTTACCTATAAACAATTACTCTAAACTATAAACATCAAATTTATTTTTGTGACGTAATATTTCATTTCTCAGCCATTTTTGTTTCTCTTTCACGGCCCCTTGAAGACATTAATGTTGGTGATCTTGGCCAATCCCTACCTCTGTCTGCTTATTTTTTAATCTTTTATGTTTTGATATGTGTATTTATTTTTTGTTTTACCTTTTATCGCAGTTCGACAAGAATTTTAACTCGTTTGTTTATATATAGTTTATATTATCCCTGATGAAAAGGAAGGCATTATATATTCAGTATTAAAATTATCATAAAAAAATATTGTATAAAGGGAATTAATCTTTTGTCAAATTTTTATTACTTAATTTGAAATGAAAATCTTTTGACTGAAGATAGATTTTTCTTTGTTTAGGTAAAGTTTTATAGGCAAAACCTCTGCACTCTGCAGGCAATGACCGATTGAGATGGGAAAAATTTAAAAGGACTTTGATTGTTTAATCAGTGGACAAAAGTTTCTTATTTTTTTAGTATATGTTGCTGAAGAGGTATACCAGTTGTTCATTTAAATCAAACTTATAACTTATATAGGTATATATTGCTGAATTATTTACACAACAGGAAGTAGTAGAATGTTATGGTGATTGACAATGAATAGTAAATTGTTCTTTGAATATATTGTATTATTGAAATTGATGCTTTTATATTTTTTTGCTTGGTGGTGAGTTTCAGAATAATTTCAAAGATTAATAGGATCTTGCATAAGATAAGATAAGTGTAAGAATTTTCATCTTTTCTTGAGTTGAGTGCAATCCTATACTATGTGAACTAGGTAGTCACCATTTGAGTGTACTTTACATTGTGACGTCAGGTGTTTTATGGCACTTAAGTCATGTCATGGTAACGATTGTGTTATCACAAAAATGAAAACTTATTGTTGGCCATTTACCCATGTAAGATGAGATTGTGTCAATCGATCTTACATAGGTCATCTTAAACTGTAAACCACCATATACAGAAGAATTATAATTCTTCATGAAAATTGTTTTATAAATATCTATTTTTCTGAAAAGTATATAAAACTTTAATACACATTTTCCTATAAATGTTCATTTGTTATGTATTCGTAAAATCCATGGCCTAATAATAGAGACATTAAATATTATATGAAGTATATTACAAAATGCCTTATTTCAGTTTTGTCCAGACTTGGTTTTAGTATCGGCAGGTTATGATTGTGCTATAGGATGTCCAGAGGTATAATGTGTAATCTTAATGCTTGTTGTTGTTGCTTAAATCTACTTTCTGTCTTCTTTCAAAAATAATGTATTGCCATACAGCTCTTACCTGGTCTGAATAAGTGAAAATCTATATAAATTGCAGAAAGCAGAAAAATTACATAATAAAATATGTCATGGATTTGAAGCAAATGATGTTTTCTACTCTGATAAAAATAATATAGTAAATTCATGGGCAATCCCGACTTTATTTTTGAAAGAAGAAAAATGTATTTCCCTGAACTTTTGGACAAAGAGAAAAAGCTGAATATCATTTGTCCAGAAGTTACAGAATTAAGCTTTTTGCACATATAACTATACACTAACTGCCTGTTTTTCTTATTTAATATATATATATTGTATTATTCATTAACAGTTTTGTCCTGATATAGTTTTAGTGTCGTCTGGCTATGATGCAGCTATTGGGGACCATAAGGTACATATATTTTTGGAAAACTATTTTTGTTTGAAGCTATTTGAAGCTCATTAATATGAGCTTTTGGCCTATCATTGTCTTTTGAAACATTCAAACCAAACTAAACAGACTACTTCTTATTAGAGTTATTTCCCCTTATTTTTTTGTAAGGTTTCATCTCAATAACTGTAAAAGGCAGCTCAAAAATACTAGCAAAAACTGTTAAATATCAATTTTCTAGGTGGATATTTTGATTATATGACAATTCTGGAATTATTATAACACTGAATTACTGTGAAAGTACAATTGTTCGTGGGGATCTAATTTTCGTGGATTTCATGGGTGGTTCCTTCAAATTCAGTTCCCAACGAATTATATTTTTACCTAGAGTTTTAATGCATTAGATTTAGAACCACGAATTAGAGTACCCATGAAATAGTGATATTCATGAAAACCACGAAATTTGATGTCCATGAAAAAAAGTTCTTCCACAGTATCCCAGTTAGTTTATTATGGCCTCCCTTGACCTTCTCATGTTCTCCTCTAATCAAGGTCATTGTGATATTTCTGTTGTCAGGCTACTTACATTCCATCCAACTTTTGAAATCTTGGCAAAATAAAATCTTGAATCATCAGAGTATGAAATGCTGGCCAGTATTTAAAGAAAAAAAGTTATAAGATCTATTTTTATAATCCAAGTAAAATGGTAAAAAAGTTCTGATAAAAAAGTTGCAGTTGGAAGCTTATTTTTTTCAATAACATGACATAAAAAGTTTTGAAGAAATTACAGAGAATTACCAATAGTTTATTTTAAAACATATTTATGCCCCCGAGACGAAAATTTGGTAGGGCGGGGGGGGGCATATTGTTTTACCCTTGTCCGTCCGTTCGTCCATTCGTCAGTTTGTTCATTCGTTCGTTCGTTCGTCTGTACGAATGAAAAACACAACTATTCATGTTTTTTAGAAAGTTTGCAAACAAATTGCTAATACTTCAAAGGAATCTAACTTACAATAAGTAGATGTGCACACACATATCTTTTGAAATATTCGAAATGGCCGCGGTTCCCATGGAAACTGAAAAAAGGTGGGAAAATTCAAAGTGCCTCAAATTTGATGAAACTTTACAAAAAGGATGTCTAGAACCCAAAGAAATTATTTTGGGTCTCAGAATTTTCAAAATGGCAGCTGTTGCCATGGAAACTGGAAAAAGGCGGGAAAATTCAAAGTACCTCAAAATGGATGCCTAGCAACCATCAAATTGTTTTTTTTCTGGCTCAGAACTTCCCTATTATATATTTTGGAAAAAGGTTAGGCATATCATTGTGTCCATACTTGTAATGTGTCAATACTGGTTTTGTGTCAACACACACTTAAATTTGCACTTGCCATATTGATTCAGGTTTCAATGAGCGGGGGGCATAATTGGTTGCCATTCGGCGACAGCTGTAGTTTCTTCCAGTTATTTTAACATTTCTAATACTCTCAGTCTACAAAGTTCTGCATGCTGTTGTTGATATGATATGATATTGTTATGGAACCTTATTAGAGTTTATTATCAGAATTGGTTATTATTGATATTATATCATTTTGAGATGGATTGACAATTAATTTTCGAAAGAATTAACAGATATTGTTACAAATATTAATTTGATTTTCTGTTTTAAATTCTTCTTATTGAATTCGTAAAGCTAATAAAAAATGTGATTTTTATATGTTATATCCTTCAAATTTGACTGGATAAGTTATACTGATTTATTTTTGTATACACCTATTTACTGGCTATGAGGACAATAATAAGTTAATGGTTTCCCGAGACACAACTATTTCCCGACGTGAAGCGGAGGGAAATAGTTGGTGTTGAGGGAAACCATTAAATTGCTATTGTTCCAATAGCCAGTAAATAAGTGTTTTATTGTACTGAAATCGAAAATCAAAGGTATCAATGTGACATCATCGCTAAATAGTTCATCGTCCTATTGAATGACTAGTAAATAGTTCATCGCCAGTCAATAGTCATTGAAACTATTGACCGGCGAATAGTCTGCTTGTGACAAATGTAAAAAATAGTTAATTAATCAAATAAACAATTTATATAGAAAATACATACTGAGGTATAATAATTTTACCTATAACCTGTATTTAATAGCAGTTCATGTACATGTACTAGTCTTTTGTAATACTTTTTAGGGAGAAATGATGGTATCCCCAGCAGCATTTGGTCACATGACACATCATTTAATGTCATTGGCTGATGGAAGAGTCTGTGTCTGTTTGGAGGTTAGTCTCTTCAACACTTATAAGATGTTTCATAGGGTTTTTGTTTTGTTGACACAATCTTATATCTTCTTAATGGTTTATTTCCATATTTTTAATTTTGTTCCCCTTTTTGACAGAAGTGTGTTGATAGGTAGAACACATATACAAAAGATAATATGGAGTCAATATCAATAAAACAATACAACCAAAACAAACAGAGCCTAAATTAATGCTAAATAAAGGCAAAAAAAAACTTAGGCATTTATTCATAGGCATAAACAAATTATTCCTCTCATATTTTTATGCCCCCAGATCGAGGATCGGGGGGCATATTGTTTTGTCCTGTCTGTCTGTCTGTCTGTGCATCTGTGCGTCCAAAACTTTAACCTTGGCTATAACTTTTGAACTAAGTAAGGTAGGCTTTTCATACTTGGCAAGTGTATAGGTCAAGTTGAGAGGAACATAAATATGCCAAAAAATTAGGTCAAGTCAAAGGTCAAGGTCACAGAGGTTAAAAAGGGGTGAAATTGGCTATTTTAACATATTTGACTGTAGAAATCCTTGTTATTTATCCTATTGAGACAGGGTTTGTTTTATGATATTGCTAATAAAATTGTGCACTGTAGTATGCGACAGATTTTAGTTAGCATTTACCGTTTTTGATAAACAAGAGGCCCAAAGGAGGACAAATGGAAAAAAATGAATTTTTAAAATTTTTTGTCGGATCTTGATGCAGTATTTTTTTGTAGGTTTTTTATAGCATGTTTTAACAATTAAAACCATTTCAATAGAGAAAAGGCCCAAAGGGGCTTCATCTGTTTCAGAATAAATGGGTTGAATTGGGTGTTTTTATGGTAATAAACAACTTTTGAACTATGTAAGATAGACTTTTTATACTTGGCAAGTGTATAGGTCTTGTCAAGAGGAACATAAATATGCAAAAAAATTAGTTCAAAGGTCAAGGTCACAGGTCAAATGAAATTAGGTATTTTCATATATTTTACTGCTAGAATCTGGGGCATTTGAAGTGTTTCACAAACACATCTTGTTCTCAGGAACCAATCATGCCATTTTCCTGACACAAAACCTCAGTATCGAAAACAATATTGTTGCCAGACAGTTTTACATCTGGTGTATATCCACTTCCTGTTTAGTGGATCTTAGAACAATTTTGATATAGAAAAGCCAGTATGACTTCTCCAATACACATACCAGTTTTTTAATGGAAGAATTTAGTGATACAAATGTTTATTTTACAGGGTGGTTATTGTATAAAATCTTTATCAGAATCAGTTGCTTTAACTTTGAAAGCATTACTTCGAGATCCTTGTCCTCTACTGCAAGAACAGAAAAAACCTTCAGATAGGTATGTAGTATATTTTACTAACCTGTTCCAAAAGACAATGTTAGCTATATCCATCACTTGGCATTCATTGTAAATGGCTGCAGTGTCATTCCCATTGATGATGTTACCTTTCTTCTAAGGCCGTGTTCACACTACAACTAAATGAGATCGATCCAAATTAAGATCGATTCTTTTAAAAACCATTTACGTTCACATTTGAAAATTTGAATCGATTGCGATCGATTGCAATAAGGTTTTATCGCTCTCATTAGAACCGATTGCGATCAATTGCATGCTTGTTTCAAAGCACTTGAATTGATTGCATTCAATCCAAATTGTTCACACCAAAGCCGTAATCGACTCTATTTGAATCGATCTTTTTGAGACCACCTCTTTTTCTTGGACCAAATAAGATCGATTGCAATCAATCTTTTTATAGTATGAACAGCAAAAACCGATTGGGATCGATCGCAATCCATTCAAATATTGTAAGTGTGAACAGGGTCCCAGATACCCCTCTACCAAATAAAACCAAACATCACCAACTAGAGGTTGTAGAGGTTCTCGGAACAACAGCTATCCCTGCACTCCCTGTTTGACACAGAAAACAGTTGTTTTACCCCCTGGGCATAATTTTCTCAATATTTTTGAAATCAAACTATTGATAGCCATTATTTTTACAAAAATAATTTAAGGATATATGGTTGTTAGGCAGAATTCCCAAAAATAAGTGGTCTTTGAGACTTTCAGGATATATACCAAGATTGGAATCAAATATTTTTGAAATCAAATTGATTAAAATGTTTGTCCTAAACTAAACAAATTATTTTAGTATGGTTGCTAGGTAGAAATCCAATATGAGTCATTGACATTTTCAGGAAATTTACCAAAGTTGGAACTGGAATCATAATTCTGAAAGGTTATTACAAATATACAGACTATACACAACAATTCTGCATAAAGATTTTATCCCTAAATCCAAAAATGTAGGAGGAGTTTGTGTCACATGCCACATGTGTCAAAATCCACATCTTTGGGCCTTTGTCAAAATCAACATCTTGGGGCCTCTTGTTTGCACCAAGATAAAGATAAAAAATCCGAATCTACAGACTATATGCAACAATTCTACAACAAAATTAAATCCATAAATGTAGGAGGAGTTTGTGTCACATACCACTTTCGTAAAAATTGACATCTTGGGGCCTCTTATTTGCACCAAGAGCAATATCAAAAAATCCGAAAGCTTATTACACATCTACAGACTATATACAACAATTCTACAACAAAATTAAATCCCTTAATCCAAAAATGTAGGAGGAGTAAGAGTCACAAGAAAAGTGTGATGGACGAATGGATGGTCAGACAGATGGAGGGTATAACAATATATACAATAATAATAATAATATATATAATATAATAATAAACCAAATAAAAACCATAAAGCAAACTCTTATATTCTCATGCTGGTCAATATTTCATTGACCAGCATGAGAATATAACAGTTTTTATACCCCCCGCAAACAAAGTTTGGGGGGGTATATAGGAATCACCCTGTCTGTCTGTCTGTCTGTCCATCTGTCCGTCTGTCCACACTTCTCATAAGTGCAACTCCTCTTAAACCACTTGGAGGATTTTGATGAAACTTTACACAAAGGAAGGACACTATATGGAGATGTGCATGAAGGAATATAATTATTGTCCAAAACCAGGAAGGGGAGATAATTAGACTTTGACTTTTCGTTGATTCCCCATGTATGGGTTACCTCATAAGCGCAACTCCTCTTAAACCACTAGAAGGAATTTAATAAAACTTTACACAAAGTGAGAACACTATATGGAGATGTGCATGAAGTAATATAATTATTGTTAGAAACCATGAAGGGGAGATAATTCGACTTTGAGTTTTCATTGATTCCCTATGTATGGGTTACCTCGTATGCACAACTCCTCTAAATCCACTTGAAGGGTTTTGATGAAACTTTAGACAAAGGAAGAACACTATATGTAGATGTGTAAAAATATCAAATAGGCTGAAAAAAGGTGAATTTTATATTTGTCTGATTTAGACAGAGTGTTTTCATTGGAACCCTTGTGAAAAGTTCTTTCTTGAAGATTATATCATTGTGTCCATACTTGTATTGTGTCCACACTTGTACTGTGTCCACACCTGTATTGTGTCCACACCAACTTAATTTTGCACTTACCAAATTGATTCAGGGTTCAATGAGCGGGGGGTATATTTGGCTGCCATTTGGCGACAGCTCTTGTTGATTTTGTTGTGGAATGGGAATTCATTATGGCTGCTAGTTCAATTTATGTCTTTTCATTGGCCAATATGTTAACATCTTCTCCTCAGAAAAATCTGGTGTATTTATTTATGGTATGAATGATCATATGATGAGCTTTTGCAAAGTTTGTGATTTTGGTGCAGATTGGTAATTCAAGATGACCACCATGGCTAATCTTAGTTTATAGATAAATCTTAGTTTATAAATAAAGATAAAAGACTGGCACAATCCTTTAACTTTAGCTTCCGTTATATAGATAATATTTTGTCGCTAAACAACCCTCGCTTTGGTGATTTTCTTCATTTGATCTATCCAAAAGAGCTCGAAATTAAGGATACCACAGACACTTCTACATCAGCCTCGTTCCTTGACCTTCACCTTGAAATTGACAACAGAGGGAGACTTCAAACTAAGCTGTACGACAAACGTGATGGCTTCACCTTTCCAATAGTAAACTTCCCTTTTCTTTGTAGCAACATTCCAAAAGCGCCGGCATATGGAGTTAACATCTCCCAGCTCATTCGCTATTCAAGAGCCTGTGTTCGATACAGTGACTTCCTTGATAGAGCCCGGTTGCTCACCAATAGGCTACTTCAACAAGGGTACGTTACCCAAAAGTTGAACTCATCCCTCCAGAAGTTTTACGGGCGACATCATCATCTTGTGGACCGCTATGGGATATCTGTTTCCCACATGACAACAGATCTTTCCCTTTAAAGCTTAATTGTTGTTTCCTCTACTTGACTTTACTACCGGATCTGACATGTTCAACACGGCAGGTGTCTTATAAGAAGCAGGAGATGCTGACTCTACTGGTGCACCTGATCTCACCCATGGTTTTATATTGGGTCCGTGTTGTTCATCTTTGTGTGTGAGTGTCTTCATTTTTATACGACCGCAAAAATTTTTGCGGTCGTATAATGGTATGGTGCTGTCGTCGTCGTCGTTGTCGTTGTCGTCGTTGTCGTCGTTGTCGTCGTCGTCGTTGTCGTTGTCGTCGTCTGTAGACACTTTTGTTTTTGGCCAATAACTTAAGTTCCAGATGATCAATCCTTGTGAAATTTTTACACAATGTTCCTTGGCACAAAAGGAATGCTTGGGTAAGTTTTGGTCATTGTGGCCCCACCCGTTTTAAAAAAGGGACCAAAAGGGGTTAAATTAGGTGTTTTCACATATTTGACTGTAGAATCTTTATTATTTGTTGGATTTTGATGGGGTTTCTTTCAGTAAACTCCTTAGAAAATTTCCAATCTGGAGTATGCCCAACGGATTTCACGTGGCATGTACCGTTCACGAGATAAATGGGGCCCAAAAGGGGCGAATTTCAAAAATTTAATTTTTTTATTTTTAGTCCGATTTTGATGCAATTTTTTTCAAAGGATTCCTTATGAAAAATTTACATAGCACTCTACTATTAGATTTTTGGTAACTTGTTTCCTTACCCAGCTATGAGGGACCAAAGGAGGCCAAAATCATAAATTTACAGATAACCTTAAATTTTTATTTTTCATCGGATTTCGATGGGATTTTTTTCTTTGGATTCCTCTTGATGTAAGCTTTCAGTAGTTTGTCAACGGATTTGGTGTAGCTCTTACCGTTTCCGAGCTATGAGGGGCCGAAGGGGGCCAAAATCATAAATTTACAGATAACCTAAAATTTTTATTTTTCATCGGATTTTGATGGGATTTTTTTCTTTGGATTCCACTTGATGTAAACTTTCAGTAGTATGTCAACGGATTTTGCTTAGCTCTTACTGTTTCTGTGCTATAAGGGTTCACAGGGGCCAAAACTGCAAATTTGCAGATTACCTAAAATTTTTATTTTTCATCGCATTTTGATGGTCTTTTTTCTTTGGATTCCTCTTGATATAAGCTTTCAGCAGTATGTCAATGGATTGGGCATAGCTCTTACCGTTTCTGCGCTATAAAGGGTCAAAGAGGAATCATAAGGAGTCATAAGGGCTAATTTTTATTTTCCCTAGTTTGTGTCCAGCTAATTTCTGGGTCAATCTCCTTACTGCGTCCTTCTAATTATTGTGTCAAGCTCTTTTGTTTGTCCATACTCGCTTTAAATTACACTTTTTCAGATTTCAGTGGACGACATGCTGCGGTCGTATCATGCTGCGCTCGGCGTAGCCCTTTATTCTTTTCTGTGCTGTACCCATGTTGTGTCTTTGTTTTTTTCTGCCTTTTTTGTTTCTGGTGTTGCCATTGTCCTTGGGTTGTTCGCTTTTAGATTGACGGTTCGGTTCTCACTTACTTTATAGTGGTACCCTTTGAGAAAACCTTATACTGCATCTTTGAAACAGTTGCATTGATAAAGTTGATTTTAATCAGGAATAATTACATTTCATGAATATTCATTTGAATTCCGTCAGTTTGATAGGTGAACATCGATCACGTGGGATATCAATGTGAAGTTGCAATTCCCATGAAACACATTTGACCACGTGTTCACGTGGCGGATGAATTTGTAAAAATAGAATCCCAATGTACATGATGTACTTCCCTGTAAATAAAGTTGTTTTTTATATTTCGAGTTTAAAATGTAATTATAAGAATTGAATGCATTATTTTGAAGTTTCATAGGGACTTTGAAAGGGTTGACCGGGTGCACATTTTCAACATGAAGCCCTACCGCGCTTCATTAAAAATGTGCTTCGGTCAACCCTTTCATATCCCAATGAAACTTCAAAATAATGCATTCAATTCTTAAATGGTAACTTGATCATCCAGTAATAAATGTTTTTTTTGAAGTGCTATTAGTGATGAACTGATTATCCCCGACAATCGATTAGTGGTCATTTGAACTTCAATGATCCGTCTAATTGATGTCAAAAATAACAATCGATTATCGTCGATGTTGCTGAAAAACATTCATGATGTGTCAATACCTATTAACACTTGCTATTTACGAGAAATAACAAAATTTATATAAAACTCGTGTTACTGATGAAGGGAAATAATACACTTCTTGTCAATCGGTATGTCTGAATACCACAAACATTTCATGAACAACACATTGGATTACAACGAATTAATACCCAACAGAGAATATATTCAGGCGCGGATCCAGGCAACTAGAAAAGTTCCAATTTGAAATAAAAGGAGATTTCGCCGAGCGAAGCGAAGAAAAAAATTTTGGGGATATTTCTTAATTGAACATCAGGATATTCATAAAAAAAATATATGATTGTTCAGAAAAAAGGGGGGTTCCAACCCCCGGGAACCCCCCTCTGGATCCGCCAATGATATTTACGATACAGAAGTGATGAGATTGTGTAAAAGCATAATAAACAAATATATATTTTTTAAATATTAATTTCTGGTGAGAAGTGAGATGGATTACTAGAGTAGTAGTCAGAAATAAAGTGTATCCTGGTATTGATAAAAGAAAATAAGGGATGGGAAGATAGTCCTTTCATGTCTGAACTGAACACATTTTCATGTGTTTTATAATGTTTTTGACTAATAGGGATAAAATTCAGATTTGACTAAACTGTCTGGTAAGATACATAAGGAATATTGCAAATCAAAATTTATAGCATTTTTTCAAATTAAACTTATTTCGATATTGAAAAAAGCATCACTTAAAAAATTCCGATTCAAATCGATTATTAATGATTATAGCTGTCTGATTATTTCCAATGATCGATTATTATTTTTTTTCCCGATTGTTAAACACTGAGTGCCATTCTATATCTGAAATTGATGCCATTACAGATTTTAATTTAACATTCACTGAACTTGAAAATTGCTTTACCTTGACAAGTTGATATTATTAAGGCTGGTATCCTACCAGCCTTATGTGTTGGGCATACTACCAAATGTATGATTTGAGTGTCATTCATAAATATTAGATGGCTGCCACCCAACACCATACCTGTTAACCTTTGGTAGCTGCTTTGAGGGAGATCTCCCTCATACCAGACCATCTAAGGGGGAGATTTTACGTAACAACATTTTTTCAACAAAAATTTGCATTTATAATTGAAGAAGAAAGAATATGGAATGGAAGAAATAATTTGTATAAGCTTTTAGATCAATTTCTAAAATCAAAATTCTACCATGATTTTAAAATTATGCAATATATTTCATAATTTTGACAAGAAAGCAAAGCAAATTTGGGAATACTGCTAAAAAATGACCCTATTTTGTCTATGAGGGGGGTTTTAGGGGAGAAAAAGCAGTAAGGGGGAGATTTTGATCTCCCTCTAGGGAGATCCATTCAAAGGGGAATATTATGCTTCTAAGAGGGAGTATCCCCCTTAAAGGGGGAATGTTAAAAGGTATGCCCAACACATAAGTTTTCTGTCAAACCCTACATGTATTATAAATAAACTTGTAAATTGCTACATCTTGAAAACTATTTTATACATTAAGTTGCAATGAGAAAGGCAAGGTTACTTGATTGTTTGCTGTAAAGTGTATGATTTGCATGAAAGTAATGATCCTAAATCCAAGATGGCCACCACTGCAGATCTGATAAGAAAACATAATGACTACAACTGACACATCCACATATGGACTAAGTGACAAAATGTAGTGAACATGAATTTTTTCATCACTTTTTTCAACTTTTACAAAAAGGTTTGATTTCAAACTTAGTTTGCATCCTCTGTATAATTTGTGGAAGTTGTTCATGTTAAATTTAGATATTATTTACTCTCAGAAGTTATTTTTCCACAAAGCATTTATTAAAAATTTTGTTTACTTTTTATAAGTACTGGTAGTAAACAGTTATCTATTATTTGATACAATGTTATGGGATAAGATATTCGAGTTAGTTCCATCATTTTCCAAACAACAAACAACATACATTTACATGCTGTGTTTTCCAATAACCACTGAAATGTGTATGGAAAACCTGAGTTAAATGTCTTAAATGCAACAGAGATATATTTCAGCATTTGTTGTTATCATTATATAAAATTATACTGGTCATTATGCAAGCAGTTTTTTTTTATTGTTGTCACATTTAAAGGCACTTTAATTTATTCATCTGTATCAAAATACTGGACAACAGCTCATACTGGTCAGAAAAAGACACTATAGCTAAAGAATTATAAATGTTGATTTCTTTAAGGACTGTTTCCAAATTTTCAATGAAAAATGAAAAGATGTTAGTGTTGCACCTCTTGAGTGCTAGATGTCTGACCATGAATATTTGCTGATTAAAACCACTTACATATTTGAGATACTGTTAGCCTATAAATCCCAGTTAGGGCCTAGTTGGAAGCAAATCCTCAAATCTAAAATTTCATCCACATATTCTTTCACTTCAAGAAACATGATATGCTGTATGCATTTATATAAAACAAATGCATATTTTATCAAAAGTATTCTTTTCAGTAAGAACACATACTGTGGAAGTACTTTTATTCATGGACATCAATTTTCATAGTTTTAATTAATATTACTATTTCGTAGGTACTTAAATTTGTGGTTTTGAATTCTATGCATTAAAACTCAATCGCATTAATGAATATTTGTGGTTTTGAATTCTATGCATTAAAACTCAATCGCATTAATGAATTTCATTGGGAATTTAATTTCGTGGTTTCAGGGAACCACGAAATCCACGAAAATTGGAACCCCACGAACAATAGTTCTTTCACAGTACATTTTGACAAATTAACATGCAGAGTTATTTTGTATTATTTGACAAAGTAAGATGATGATTTATTTGTATTTTCAGTATGAAAGAAACCATATTGAATGTAATAAAGGTACTGAGACCTTATTGGACATGTTTCCTTTACCAAGAGTTGTTTGATGAAGATGTAGATGACCCCTGTCCCAATGATTATATCCACACTATGCCACCAAAGTAATATGTTAGATAAATACCAACTTACATTGCATTTGATATTAATTTTAATTCCAGTAGTAATAGCCATTTTCATTGGTCAATGTCTAAGTACGGTAAGAATATATTTTTTGATAAATTTTGTTACTGGTTAATCTGCCAAGAGGTAATATGTAGCAGCAGCAGTAGTGTGGATAGGTATAGCCAAACACATGTTTAAGTTTATAAAGTTTGAAATACAATTTATATGTAATTTGTATGAATTTCTTTTGATCTACAGAGACTGATATTCTCAGTATCACCCAACTGAACAGTATCATGAAATTATGGGGTCACTGTGAAGGAGTCATGCACGGGTTGCTATGCTGACGTCATATTTTGGCACTATTTTTGTGTTCATACACATAATACATTGAATGAAGAATGCATATAAATTGTTGCAATAAACAATATAAATATTGTGCTAAAATAGAAATTTTAGCTTAAATCTATTTATTATAGAGTTCTATTTATCATTTTGTGAATTGCCGATAAAAGAAAAATAGGACATTTTGTTTTTGATACGGACTTTATGACTGCTTAATGCATCAAGCTTGCCCTAACGGGCTAACTTGATACTGGCCGTGATTAATTCTGTATCAAAAACAAAATGTCCTGTATTCCATATATACATGTATAAGTAACAAATTTAACCTCATTTTGGAGGAGTTTCTGTATGGATCTAATTGTTTGCCGTATTTTCAAGGTATTAGAATGCAAGAAATTTAAATCTCCACAGAATTGTAGTTCAAATATCTCAGAGTAACTTTCTGTATTATCTGTGCATGTATAATTAGAGATATCTGTATATCATACATCACTCGCAAAGGGGGAGATTTACTATTTTTCCTGCAATGGATAGACTACATTAGAAAATCAGAAACTGAAGAATACAGTGCAACCTCGTTATATCACCACCATTTTAACCAGGCAAAATTTTGGCGTTTTGTTAGGGTGGTGATATATCAATAGAATGAATTACATAGAATCAATGTGATTTTTTTAGAAAAGGGGACCTTAGAAATGATTAGGGATAAATGAAGAACTGACATTAAAGAGGGGCTGTATAACAAAGGATCACTGTATAATTGAAAAAATAATACACAAGATATTCTTTAAATTGATGTTTAATCAAGATGTGTTTTATATTCCAGTCATATTGAATGATAAGTCTAATAAAAATTGTCTTTACGTTTATTCAGACCAGGAATAAAGTTTTGTACCGAAGAAAACAGTCCCAAAGTTTACCCCCTGGCATACACTTACCCAGAAGAAGTAGAAGAAATTTATCACAGACAGAAGAAGTTTGACCCAATTATTGACCAGTTGATTGCAGAGACACAATTAATGAGACCTCCATATAGGTATCTGTATAAGAAGTTTGCTGTTACTTTTTATTTTTATAAGTCCAAAAAATACTGAAAAATAAATCATTATTCCAGAGAATTGGTACGTAGAAGACATTATTGATAAATCCTTCTCGAAGAGGTTTAAAATGTTGATTGACTTTCATTTTCAAGTATTTTATTTTCTTCTCTTTTCATAAAAATCAGGCAAACCACCTTCAAAACGACATTGTTGATATGTATTTATTTAATACTGTGAAAGTACTATTGTTTGTGGGGTTCCGATTTTCGTGGATTTCGTGGTTCCCTTAAACCACGAAATTAAGTTCCCAACAAAATGCATTTTTCCATAGTGTTTTAATGTACAGATTTGAAACCACGAATTTAAGTACCAACAAAACAGTGATATTTATGAAAACCACGAAAATTGATGTCCACGAATAAAATTGCATCCACAGTACTTTGCAAAGAAAAAAAAAAAAATAACAGCACTCATTTGATTGTTTCATTCACATAGTAAGATATTTATATTATCAATAATTTGTTTCATAGTATTTTTAGCTCACCATGTTTTGGCATCCATGGCCTGTCCATTATAAAGGATGAGTGGCAATAAGACCCATATTTGGCCCAAAAAAATCAAGTTGTTTAAAATAGTGTGATATTTATGGGAAATATTAACTATTACATCTGGCTACAAAGAAAACATATAATAATACGAATTCCTTTCATTTTGACGTTATTGTGACATCACAAAGAGCCGTCTTTTTGAAAGAAAATCAGAAAATCTGCAATTTTGAATGTTCTCAAAGCAAATTTTCTTTAAGTGAACATGGGGCACATGCAAACAACAACTTCAAACTTTCAGAAATGATGTATTTCACCATTTTACACATTTTGACTAAATATGAAGTTGTTATTCAGATGTGCCCATATTTTTCAAAGCACAAAAATGTGCAAAACACAGCAAAAATCTATGAAATTCTGACTATTTCCAAAAATATAGCTTTTGAGTTAACTGATTATCATGAGAATCAAACTGATATGGAAAAAAGCTTTATCATTTTCATAAAGCCCTATATTTGTTCAATGTTTCAGGAACATAAGACATCTGTTTGTATAGTTTTAGTTTCATAGTAAATCTTGGGCCAAAAATGGGTCTTACTGCCACTCATCCTTTCAGAGGTCTCTGAAATCAAAAGGTAATTTGGAACCCAGCTACTATAGCGTAATAGTTATGGCTGGTCCGCTTTCAAAAAGTATGTCAGGCAAGTCTGCAACCCATCCATAGTGGCTGCAAGTTGGGAACATAGTTTAGCTTTGAACCATATGGAAAAGCATTTAAAGATCCTATGAAATCACATGGTCAATTAGAAATCAACTTATTCACAATAGTTCTAGGTGGTTCCCTTTTTAAAAAAATGTGCTGGAAAGTTGGCAACCCATCCAAAGTTGTTGCCATAGAGCAAGATGGATTAAAATTGCACCCTATGAAAAAATACATTTAAAGAAATCCTCTGAAACTACTAGACCAGCTGGAACCAAACTCATTAGCACTAGTTCTTTGATGGCAATGTTTAAAAAAACATGCAAAGCTAGTCCTTATTTAATTCAAAATGGCGCAAGCATTGATAAGTTGAATATTATAAACTTAATAACATATATTGTATGTGAGATGTGATTGTACAACAATGGCAACTCATTGGAGGACAATAGTTGTACAGTCGATTAGACTCAACACTTGTTTTATCTTCATAAGTGTGGATTGAATATGATGTTGATATGAGAGAACATACATGCATTTTGGATACAATTTATTTATTGTAGGACCTGTATTGTATATGATGATGATATGAGAGCACATAAAGCTGATTATACTTGGTAAGATGTAGTAAATCTTCCTACTTTTAAGAAGATACCTTGCCCTTATCCACTGACATCAGAAATACAGTTTTGCAATTTCTGTCTATGGCATACCACAGCTCATCTTACAGAATGTGGCTTAGACAAGGTTGGAATCCTATGAAGGGGGTTGTTTCCTTCTTTTATGATTCCAGATGTTTTTATTGGTATATTTTAGGATTATGTGTCTGCTTTTATTTAAATTGTCAGTAGAAAGCAATTGAGAAGACTATCATGTAGAATTGTCAGAAATATTGAGAGAAACAGTTCTTACAAGTTCTCTCAAAAAGATTAACCATTTGGAACTTAAAAAAAGATAGTATAGTCCTTAAATGGTTCCTTTTCTGAATTATTTCTTGAAAGTCTATCCATCCTTTCCAAGCACTGACATCAATAAAGATAGTTTGAAGATCATTTTTATGAAATAAATTATTTAGAAACCAACCTTGATTCAGAATAGATCCTAGATGGTTCCTTTCAATGAGGCCATCATCAGATTTTGATTTACACTCCATAGCTTTAAAAATATTCACTCCATAGCTTTAAAAATATTAATCAATGGAGTGTTAATTAAACAATTGTCAGTAGAAAGCAGATGAGAAGACTATCATGTGGAATTGTTAGAAATATTTAGAGAAACAACGGCAGTAGAATACCGAAGAAACAAGGGAAGTGAAGCGATGGCCACAAAAGTCGAAGCCAAAAGACAATGCAAAATCGGCAACAGAGAAAAACAGACAAAACAACGACAAGAGACAGCCACACTGCACAGAAACAAAAAGATGACACCAAGAACTAAGGCACTCATTGTGTGAACTCTCATGCAAACTGGGAGTGACATCAGGTGCTCCGAAAGGGTAGTCATGAGAACTGATGAAGGCCAGTGGCCTAAACATGGAAAAATGGTTATTCTAACAATTATTTCATCAAACATGGCCATCATCAGACATTTAAATTTTTTCTTATAATTGAACAGTTTTAATAGTTGTGTATACCATGCTTGTTTGGTCCAAATATGTTATATTCCTAAAATGTGAACATTTGATTTTGTTCATACAAACACACACATGATTATGTTTCCATGGTTACAGGGGACACCCTGAAGATCCTGACAGAATTACCAGGATATTTGATAAACATGTAGAATGGGGTCTGGTTGAAAGATGTCTCAGAGTACAGGTAAATAGAACTTTTAGAATAGCATGAAAATTACAAAAAAAGGTATTTCAATAGCATTTCACACTGTGTAATTCTGTATATATCCAATATATATGTACAATTATAGCCCTAAAGTAGAACATACTTGGAAGTACATTGAGTTTATCTGACCATGAAAAATAAGGTAATAGTCTTAAGGCAAAGTTTTGGATTTGACAATTTAAGGTAGTTCAAGCCTTATAAAAATGTCAGACAGAATTTTTTTATTTTACGATATTTTGTAGGTCATAATCCATTGTTTGAAAAGATAAAATAAAAATGATATGTCACCGATCATCTTTTCCTGTTATCAGGCTTTGAAAATCAGACCAAGTTCAGTATTTTTCATCAATATTTACAAAGAATATATAGGGAACTGTGAGAACATGCTTATTGTTTAGCTTTCATATGAAATAAATATCTGATAGGTTTTTTAAAATTTTTTGATATTTCAGAGGTATATACTTCAGCTGTATGTTGAGCTAAAAAAATCTATATGCCACCGTTTGATTAAGAGAGATATTTTATATAATTTACGAAATAGACAATATTTACGGGAAAAGGGAGCTAATTCACGGGAAAATGTATGACAATCTATTATTACGTCACAATGAAAAGGCCAAATAAGGAAAATTCCGGCTTGAAAATCAAGTCAATTCCACACCCGACTTGTGTTTCGCAAATGCGCCAATCGAATGCACCGTGTATTAGTGTCGATCTACCTTAAGCAGTGAATGCATAAAAACTGGTAAACAACATATTAGATATACAGAAGAAAGGAATGAGACTAAAAGTCTAAAAGATTAGTTGAGGCATGCTTGCATCAAAACCACAAGTATAATTGCACAAGCTTAATAACATATGCATTTTATCAGATGTATGTATTAAAATAATTGTCCCAAATTGTACCCTCATAAGCTGTATAAAATATTGCCCTAATGTTATTTATTACAGTGAAACCTGTCTAAACCGAACCCCTCTTGGACTGAAGAATTTGTTCAGTTTAGACAGGTGTTCAGTTTACACAGGTTTCAATTTATACAGAATTTGATATAAAGGTCTTCACATCATATTTGGTTTAGACAGGTTTTGGTTTAGTCAGGGTTTGGGTTTAGACAGGTTTCACTGTACATAAAAATTTTGTACATATTGTACAGCAATATGAAACTTCAGTTTTTCTAATATTTGTTTCAGTCACGTCATGCTAGTGAGGCAGAGCTACAGCTTATACATAGGTAAAGATACTTTTAGATTTTCTTTATAGCCCTTTTCAAAAAGTATTGTTATCTTTTCCTGGATTGGAACTCTACAATCAAATGGAGATACAAACACTCTTTGCGCCCGGTTATCACTTGTACGGTTGACTAACAATACACAACTGTTAATAACTAAATACATTCGATTCTAACGAATAAGTGTAGAGTCACAGTAAACAATGATCAAGTAATATAATATGAACAGTGTTCAGCATGAACAACACTTACTGTTTTGGGTTGAAAACCGGAACTGTTTCATTGTATTTAAATGCCGAAACCAAAAAGCGAACCAAATGATTGTTTTGGAAAGGCCTATAGTGTTAAGGACAAACATGATGAAAGTAAAGGCAGGGAAAAAATTTGAATGAGATAATACCTTATTGCAGTACCAACATAAAGAAAACATTTTGTGACAAAACGATAATATTTTTTTCTATGAAACCACATATGTCAGCATCTTGATATTTGGCACAGAGCCTCAGTATGAAGAACTAATGTATTCTGATCTGCTTCATGTACACTTCCTGTTCAACAGAACTTGGAATAATTTCTATGTAGTACAAATAAGATATGTAGGAGACATATATCTTGCCTAAAGTGAACGAGTGCAGTCGGAAATGATGATGGAATGAATTTATTCCAAACTAATTAAACAAACTATTGTGAATTATCATCTGCAATCTCATCACCATCAAAATTGCAACTATGGAAAAAATTATTATTTCTGTACAAGTAAAAGTGTTTCAGGTATGGATTTAATGCAAACTCTTCCCCCACCCTAAGACACTCATGTGTTAATTGTAAGTCCAGGTAATTTTTTTTCTGTAGTCTTATCACTATCCAAGATGCATCTGCTCGCAAAATATTATTCCTCTGAATGTTCTAATATCTCAGATATGAACCTTAACGAAAATTTTCATCTGAGTCATTGAAGCATAAAATGTAGGTCAGAGTGATTCAATTATCATCTGAAGCAGCATCACTCTCAAAGACACATCCACTGCCCAAAAATGATTGATGTGTCACATATGAACCTGAACACAATCATTAAGCATAAAATGTAGGTCAGAATTACCCAATTTTCATATGAAGTAGGATCACTCTTCAAGATGCATCCACTGACCAAATATGATTGATGTGCCACATGTAGTATCTCAGATATGAACCTTAATGCAAACTTTAACCCAAGACACTGAATCACAAAATGTAGGTCAGAATGACCCCATTATCATTTGCAGCAGAATTACTCTTCAAGACTCATCCACTGACCAAAGATGATTGATGAGCAACATGTAGTTTCTAGGATATGAACATTAAAGCAAACTTTAACCTTTGATGGGACGAACAGATGGACCAATGGATGGACTGACCAACAGGTGGACAAGATGCTATATCCCCTCCCCAACTCTGTTGGGTTAGGGGATAAAAACTTGTCACTAAGTTAATAATACAGAAATTATATCAAAGAATTGTTGAATTCCATCTTTAAGCCAAAGGTTATGTTCAACAAGTGTTTCAATCTGTTGTTCATTTTAAAATGATGTCATTTCTTTATCTAATTTGATTTTGTTGGAAAAATAAAACACAAAAAAGGTAAAATTACAGTTTGCCACTGTGACTTGGTTTTTAGTTCTGTACATTTCTAATTTCTTCAAATGAAGCAAGTAACTATTTCAAAGTTGAGCTTCAATAAAGAGAACTTTAATTTGCAAGATTTCAGATTTTTGATTGTAAAAATACAAGAACCATAAGCTTTCAATGATAAATATTCAAGAAATTGATTATACTGTGTATTTATTAGGGCCCTGCATCAAGATGCGGGTGCCCTATAGTTTTCATTTTGTCCGTCTGTCCGTCAACAATTTTTTCCATCACAGATTTCTTGGCTTGTATATGTGGGAATGATTTGAAATTTGGTCTGAAGCTTGGAAATGATTATTTGTATTGTGTAAGCAATTTTCAAGTTTGTCGGACATCCACTTCCTGTTTACCGATACTGTGATTTTTTACTAAAACCAAATTTTCCGTCAAAGATTTCTTGGCTTCTACAGAAGGGAATGATTTGAAATTTGGTCTGAAGCTTGGAAATGATGAGTTGTATTGTGTAAGCAATTTTCAAGTTTGTCGGACATCCACTTCCTGTTTACCGATACTTTGATTTTGTACTATAAACCAAATTTTCCGTCAAAGATTTCTTGGCTTCTACTAAAGGGAATGATTTGAAATTTGGTCTGAAGCTTAGAAATGATGAGTTGTATTGTGTAAGCAATTTTCAAACTTGTTGGACGCCCACTTCCCGTTTGCTGATAGTTTGAATTTTTAGGAAAAAACAAATTTTCGTCACAGATTTCTTGGCTTCAACTTGAGGGAACGATTTGAAATTTGGTCTGAAGCTTTGAAATGATGAGTTGTATTGTGAAAGCAATTTTCAAGTTTGTCAGACATCCAATTCCTGAATTTTTACAAAAAACTAAATTTCTGTCACAGATTCCTGTTTGCAGAGATTTTGAAATTTTACAAAAAACTAAATTTCCGTCACAGATTTCTTGGCTTCTACTGGAGGGAATGATTTGAAATTTGATTTGAAGCTTTGAAATGATGAGGTGTGTTGTGAAAGTGGTTTTTGTCAAACCACAAACATCCACTTCCTGCTTGCCAAAACTTTGACTTTTTACTATAAACATGAATGATTATCAGCTTGAATGATATGATATTAATTCTGAAGCTGAGAAATGACATGGTTTGGTAAAACTTCAAGAAATCACTGTATCCAGCTAATTACTGTATCAACACAATTATGTGTCAAACAGAATCTGAAACCACACTTACCTCAATTTTACTTTTGCCCGTAGTTTCAGGATCGAAATTGCGGGCCCTTCCGACAATGCCAGTTTCGACATGCTCTAGTATTTCTTCCTGGTTGTGAACTTCTCCTTGCACTTCAACATCCAACTCAATGAGAGCTACTCTTTTTTTTTGCCATTTTAAATAAACTTACAATACACATAAAGTGTACATATTTCTGTTTCACTTATTTTAACAGGATACAACTGCATTCAATTTAAGGAGCATTTTTATTTTGTCAATGAAATTGCATGAATACAAATGTCACACATGGAAGATTAAATTGGTTTCTGTCTGAATTATAACAGTAAAGATTTGCATCTATGCTATAAATAACAGAGATGGAATTTTATGTATTTGTTTCTGTTTATTTTTTAAATAGTTCTAGATACATAGAAGAGATGAAAAGTTTACCAGAGAAGAGTGTAATGGAACTTAAACAACTTGCTGGAAAATATAATTCTATATATTTATGTCAGGTAGGGCTTTAGCTGAGTTACAGGATAGCATCATTATATACATGTATTTCTTTTTTTAGTCATTTCTTGCCCTTGCAGACAGTAAAAGAAAGATTTGTCATCAATTATGTCATCACTGTTAGTAATGTCTGCATTTGGGTAATGTAAGTTAATATGAAGAAAGGAAGCTGCATTTCGTGAGGTCAAAAGAAAACATCCAACAGATGTGGAATCCTTTATGTTTTTTTGTTTTTGTCATAGATATAAAGCCATGTTCAATTACATTATTAGTCCCCCTTACAGAAAGGGTAATGAAAAAACAAGGCATGAATAGGGCCTGTAAGTCTCGTATAATTTTGGGACTTCCGGGATAAAAAATTGTACCCGGAACTTACATTTTAAACAAAGATATATGACGTTTCAAACAAAATTGTTAACGTCACAATACTCAGACGTCATGTTTTGGCAGGAAGCGTTTTTGAATTGCCTGTTTATCGTAGATTCTCATGAGTCACATGACGAGACTTACAGACCCTATACAAAATATAAAAGCAATGACATTGGCATAAAATTTACTTAATTTTATGTATATCAAGAACACTTTGATGGAAATAGTGTGTTATTTAATCAGGTGTTGTTTGAAATTCATAAAATTATATGATCTAATTAATTATGAAGATTGTGAATAGGTGGGTCTGATCCTGGAATCCTGAATAAAAATAATTTTTGACCCCAGACATCCAGAGAAAATATAACTGTCAGGCATGAGTCCTAAAAAATAACAATGAAATGGATGTTTTAAGGGTTAAGCCCTTATTTCTGCTGAATAATGACTGATTGCAGCTTTCACAAAAAAGGTCCACCCGTCACTTATTGAATTTTTATCATTTTATTTTTTTTTTATCGGAGGTATTAACTTTGGTGGTACATGTAAGTTAGTAATTGGGTGTATGGGATGGTCTTGGGTACCAGTTGACTGTATGTCATCAACATTTACTAGTTGAAATTTTTGGGATAGGATCTGAATTGTCCCTGGTGGTACATGACTGTCTGTCATTCAACTGTTAACCTTGACCTTATTCCATGGTCCATTGACTATGTTGAGTTTATGTTGTTTAGTTAGTTTCTCAGTATTTGTATAGCAATTGGTCTTTTAGGTGACATGATGGCCTACCATTTGGTTTTTGTCCTTTACTTCCATTTTGACCACGTGTGACCATTTCATTGTTTGCTAAAACTTTTTTTACAAATTGACAGAAAAAAAGGTCCATTGAAATTGATCAATAGCTACAGTATTCTGATGAATACAGACTGGACAATGACCCATCACACTTGGATAAGTCCTACCATACTTTTCACACCTTCCTATTCATCATTAATCAATTTTCAATATCTATTGATCAATTTCGATGGACCTATTTTTCTGTCAATTTGTAAAAAAGTTTTAGCTGCTTGCAAGAATTTTGGTATAAGCTTTTACTTGAAACACTTTGTAATATCCAAAATATTTTAAGAAGTTTGTACAGGAGAGACAGGCAAGATATCTATAGACCCTTTCACAGTAACTGGAGAGCCATTATTTTCTGGTGGAAATATTGAGTGGGTATGTGCATTTTCCTACCAAATTTTTTCCCTCAAAATATTGAAATACATGTTGGATGAGTTTTCTGTATGGTATTTAATGGAAAAAATATGTATTTTCATTTTGAGTTATACCCAGTATAAGTATTTAGATCAAAGCATTTCTCTACATAATGTAAACTAAGACATGTATTCTTAATTGTTTGGCTAATTCTGTCAAACTTCAAATGATTATGAAAAATAATGACAATTTCCTCTTTTAAAAATGGACGATTTCCAATTTTATTTAGGAATGAGTGGACAAGGCTCTAACTTTTGAGATGTATAAACTCATATTTCTAGATAGGCAACAAACAAGGTGTATAATGAAGGATCATGAAGACTGAAGGAAAAGATTTTTTACTGATGAAGGCCTAAGGCCCAAACGTCTCGGAAAACATTAGTTAGAAGTGGACAATTATTACTGTATATTCCTTTTTGGATTTTTTTTTGGAACAAGGATCATATTTCTAGGTTTAAAAGGTGAAATAAAATGTCATGTACATTCTACCTTTTTTTGCATATTTAAGTGCAACTGTTTTCTATTTTAGGAAACCTATAACTGTGCCTTATTAGCGACTGGTAGTTTACTTAATGTTGTAGATACAGTTCTAAGAGGGGAAGTAAGTAAATTTCATTTCCTGCATCCATCCACAGTTATATGAATATACATGTTTAAAAGTTTACAAATACTGCATAAAAAATCAACACTTCTGGTAGGTCATTAACCGTTTAAAGATAGAGGCCTGAGCATGAATCTTTTGAAGATCATTTACCACAATAAATCAACCATTATGGAAGAAAATAAAATTTACAACTGAGATACACAAATTCAACTCACTATACCAACGTTGAATCTTCATAGCTATTTACCTTTTACCAATTTGCAGCTTTTCAAATTTACCTTTTGTTTTTCAGGCATCAAGTGGTGTAGCAGTTGTAAGGTATGCTATAACATAATTTTGTCGTATTTTGTAAACTGTAATTTGACATTGTTGCATCTATTTATTTCTGAATTCACAAATACAGTGGAAGTAATTTTATTCGTGGACATCAATTTTTGTGGTTTTCATAAATATCAGTATTTCCTTGGTACTTAAATTTGTGGTTTCAAATTTTCCGCACAAAGACTGTAAAGAAAATGTGCAATTTGTTGGGAACTTAATTTTGTGGTTTAAGCGAACCATGAAATCCACTAAAATTGGAACCCCAAGAACAATAGCACTTTCACAAAATAGCTCTAACCATCCACATTTTTCATGTGATTCCTTAAAAGAAAATGCCTATTAACCTCCATTTTAATGAGAGTTGTGTTTTTGATCAAATATAGTGTGTAAGTTTCTTTCAAAAACTGTTTATTTTTTTTTGTTCAAATAGTGACAGTCTAAATAATATTGATAATAACATACATGTACATAGTCATAGTCATATAAGTCATAAAGCTTAATTTATAGTCGGTACAAGAATAAATACAAACATAAGCTCTATAGAGCTTTTAAAACCGACATTTAAAACACAACACAAAAGAACAATACACACATTGACATTATCATGCATGCAACACATAAAAAACATATCAAATAGCACATAAAAAAAGCACACAAAAAGCACATGGAAACTATATAAATACACTCTATATTTACATCCCTCTCTCTATCAAGAAATTTATGTGCCTGTCGCATAGTTATTTGTCAAAGATAGATTGAGCAGACAATAACAACAATGATTTGGATTTTCATCATCAGTGTTTGTTTACCTGTATTGGCAATTTATGGCAAATTGATTAGATATATTAAACTGGAGAACCATATGAAAATCACCCCTGTTGATTATTTTCACGTATTACAGAATATCTACGATCAAAAGTGTACTTTTTATTCAGGTTAATTACATCAGTTCTCTAATTTTCCAAAAAAGCATATAAATTGGTTATTTTTTATGCAGCAGTTCTATATTTTAGGATGACTACAAATTTTTGCCATGTGTAAATTTTCAGGATTTTCAAGTTTCAGCTCCATCAGAGCTTTGATTTTAATGTAACTTTAGGAAAATGAAATGCAGTTTTTTGATATTTTCTTTCATGCAAATCTGGTTAAAATGAATACCTCACAAATAAAATTTATGTTATCTGTTATAATTTTTGGTATGGATATTGTATTTGTACCAAAAATTATAAAAATTGAAACATCTTGATCATTTTCTTTGAACCTACTGAAGTGAATTACTTCAGTGATTGCTCAATTTGTTCTATTTAGACAACAAGCATGGCTGCCAGCCTGGGTAGGAAATTAATTGTCTCCTAAGAAATCATGGAATAGAATATTTTGTGTCGAACTAGTTTAGATATTCCTGACCTCAGTGGGGAGGGGGTATATAGCAATACACACATATCTGTCCATCCATCCATCACACTTTTTCATTTCTAGATGATGAAAAAGAAACACTTTTCCCAGTTTTCTCAAATTTTCATATGTAATTCCTACTATAAAATGAAGGTCAAGTTCGATTTTGATGAAATACCCATTTGTCATTCAAGAGTTAATTGCTCTTGATTGTTAAAAAAACACAATTTTATCAATATCGAGATGATAAAAAGAGAATGCTTTATTGCAGCCTTCTTAGATTTTAATATGTTATTTCCAACCTATATATTTATATATCTTATAAAGTGAAAACCTCAAATAGTTCCACGTGTAGTATTGGTGGTAGGGGAGGGGTACCTGTGATCACTGGATCACTAATACTAGTCTTATACAGGCATTGCTTAGAAGCATTTAATGTCAGTTGAGTTTTACAGCATCAGGTTTGGAGCTTCCAGCTAATTATCATTTAAGTAAAATATTTTTGAAAACATATGAATTAATTATAGTGATATATATAATCAAACCTTCATATATTTACTTTCAGACCACCAGGTCATCATGCTGAATGTACTACTTGTATGGGGTTCTGTTTCTTCAATAGTGTAGCCATAGCTGCTAAATATGCTCAACAGAAATTTGGATTGAAAAGGTTAGAATCTTGACAAATAGATTTTGTGGTTGCTTTATGCTTAAATGACAATTGTATTTGTTGAAAAGTCTTAAAGAAAAAAAGTTTTTAGTTTTACAGGTTAAACTGTATGACAATGACACAAAAAATTGGAATCATTGTCTAGTTTTCTGGTATTGACTGTCAATATCTATCTTGGATTGGAGTTGTCATCCTTTTTAAGAATAAAAAAAACATTAACATTTGATATTGACCACTTAAATACCAGAAGATCTGAAAGTTGCTTTCCGTAACTCAGAATTTACATGTCAGCTGATCTGTATTAAACCCATGAAGCTTTCAAATCTTTAGAAAGGTTGCATTGCAACGCTTTCTAATGTCATGACCCTGTCAGTTGAAATGCACTATGAAGAAAAACAGGTGCTTCAGTTTGAAAAACCAGATTGACCAAAATCAAAATTTAAACAATTTAAACAATGAGTTCATGAGAAAATAAAGTAATTCACACAGAGTTGAAAGAATTTGGTGATCATTTGAAAGAATTATTCCAGAAAAACGCTTCCACACCCCCTTAACGGAAAATTCATCGTCGGTAAACTTTGGGTGATTTCGGAATTACAAGAGGTTTGTCATTGGAAGAATCTTCAACGGATTACTAGTAAAGTGCATTTTTTGCTAATATAATTGATATCCTGCAATTAAAATGGATAAAACATTTTAACAGTGAAACAATTTCACATAAAAACGAGAGCGTTACGGTTGCTTGAATGGCATGTAAAATTTCTTGTACGGACGCATGCGCAACAGGTGCTGAATGGACAAAACGAAAGTAGCACTGACGATAGTTTAGTTCAACATGTGAGATTTGTGTTTCAATGTCTGTGCATTGTCAGAGGCCTTATTCTGGGTTGTTTTTTTGACAAGCCAAAATTTAAATGGTCCGAAGATTTGTTTTAACTTGTTAACGGAAGTCGTGTAACTTAGGCTGTAGACACCGTATTTTTTTTCATCACTGAAATAAAACATGAACCTGTTGCTGTTGCTTCTTTGTTACAGACTTTTAGTCCACATTAATATTGACAATTTTTCCTGAAAATTCTAGTCTTGTAGTCACTTTTAAAATAGAAAACACGATGTTGGAGTTCAGTTTACATATAGAAAGGGAGATATTCATTATGTACGAACTGTTGTGGGATAAACGTTACTTTTAAGAACAGGTGACATTTGGAGGTCTTTGAATTTGCATTTAGTTCAAATAGTACTGACTTGTCAGGAATTTTTATATGTTGTGACTGTCTTATTTATTTTTCTTTTTTTTCAATATTTGTAACACTATTTGATAGAAAACAAGTTTGGATAGTGTACTGCATTTTTTTATAGCAAAATAAAAAAAAAATAAATAAAGGACAAGAGGGGCTTGTACGAAGTACTTAAATCTTTGAAAGCAACCTTTCTATTAGGGCTTTAAGCACTTTGATGTACTGATATGCAATAAATGCTATTATATTTCAAAGAAGTAGTGTAAATATTTAGGTTACACCACAAAATGATGTTCATTACCATATTTTATCCACTAGGATATTTTAGATTTTTAATTACAAAGCTTGTCGAGCTTTTTGAAATTTAACTATCGAAAGTGGATAAAATATGGTATTAATCAGGATAAAGTGGTGTAATCTTTTTCTCTATTGATAAATGATGAACATTGAGAATTGTATTCTGAATACATTTTTTTTAGGAAATAGCATGGAGCTTTATTAAACATATATTGAATATGAAAAATTTATCTAACTGGTCAGAACCAGTTTTAAACTTCACATATCAGTAGAGAAATATAGATTCTCCTTCAGGAAAGAGTTAGAAATATTTCTTCACTCAAGATAATAAAACTTTGATTTCCACATGAGAGCATTAGTGGGCATGTTCATATTGATAATTTACTATTGAGAGTAAAGAAATATTTTAGAATCACAACATAGCTGATCAAGAATCAGGGACATATTTTTTTGTCCTGTCTGTGTGTTTGTTTGTCTGTCTCATCATCTGAAACTTTAAACCTTTTGCTACTATGTTAGACAAATTTTTCATATTTGACAATGATATAGGTCTAGGCAGGAGAAATATAAATTAAAAAAAAAAAATTCAGGTCAAATGTCAAGGCCACAGAGGTTGGAGCTTGCCCTTGCTTGGGTTGTATGTAGTGTTTCACAAACACATTTTGTTCTCCCATGATATTTGTGTAAAACTCAAAATAAATAAAATGGTGTTAAACCCATTGTAGAAATATATTCAACACTCATTGGTTAAAACATTTAACCAACTTTCTAAGAATGAAAGAAGTGACCTTTATGACAGTCATGTTTTGTAATTTTTTCAGAGTACTAATTTTAGACTGGGATGTGCACCATGGTAATGGGACTCAACATCAATTCTTTGAAGACAATAGGTAGGTATATATTACAGTCAAACATTTTAGTGAACAAGTACAGGGAAACATGTTATACTAACATATGGAAACACTGGTGGATCCAGCCTTTGAAATCAGGGGTTACGATGGAGTTCTGGATAAAGGGGGTTCCAGTCCATTTTTTCCCCATTTTTGTTAAATTTTACCTAAATTCATTTGATTTTTCAGTTCTAGTTTTTTTAGCTCATCTGGCTATGCCAGGGTGAGCTTTTGCGATCACTTGGCGTCCGGCGTCCGGCGTTTGTCCGTCCGTCCATCGTCTGTCGTAAACTTTTCATTCAAAGATCTTCTCCTCTGAAACCACTGGGCCAATTGGAACCAAACTTGGTCACAATAGTCCTTGGGTGGTCCCCTTTAAAAAATGTATCCGGCAGGTCCGCACCTAATCCAAGATGGCCGCCAGCGGGGAATATAATTTTAACATTGGACCCTATAGGAAAGACATTCAAAGATCTTCTTCTCAGAAACTACTAGTCCAATTAGAACCAAACTAAGCCACAATGGTCCCACAATGGTGCTTAGGTGGTCCCATCCAAAAAATGTATCTGGCAGGTCTGTTCCTCATCCAAGATGGCCACCATCTGGAACATAGTTTTTATAATGACCTTATTGATTTTAAGGGGAACCTCTGCGCAATTTTTTGAATTTTTATTTGAATTGTGGTCTGAATGTTTTAATTTCAGTAATATGTAAGATACCTTGATTATAAGGGGAACCCCTGCCTAAATTTTTTTTGAATAGTGATCTGTTATGGGTTGTAATGGATGGTGGATCTTTGGGTTGCCATGGAAACCAAACAAGAATACTGTAATTTAAGAAAAAAAAAGTATTCTACTAAATTTTATGTTTTGTTTTTCCTATTGGAAATGCCTTTTATATATGTCAGCCATGGTCCAGGTGAGCGATACAGGCTCTTGAGAGCCTCTTGTTTTATATGTTTTTGTTATTATTTATTTATAAAACCTTCCCAGGCCATAAAAGATTGATATACAATAGTATTGTTGGACAATACAAAACGACCTTGAGTATTTTGTTTAGCTAACATAAGCAGTCCTCCAAAAACTTTTTAGCTCGCTGGGATGAATGTCCGGAGAGTTATTGCCATACCCCTGGTGTCGGCATGGGCCTCAGCAAAACTTTAACCTGGCTTGTGGAATGGAGACCTGAAGAGCTAGGATGTTGATATTTGGTATGTGACTTCCTTGTGATGAGAGCTTACCCTACCACTTAACAATTTAATTCTAGAAACAATGTTAAATTTTTTTTTAAAATTGCCCTAAGAGCAAGGTCAAAGTCAAAATGTGTACAAATATGGTACCACTAGAAAGATCTCATCATAAGAAAGTTACATACCAAATATGAACACCCTACCACTGAAAGCCTACCCTCTATAGGCAAGGTTCTCTACAAAAGAAAGTCACATACTAAATATTTAGTATGTGACTTTCTTTTGTAGAGAGCTTTCTTATGGTACCATATTTGTAGACATTTTGACCTTGACTTTGCCCATAGGGCTATTTTTTAAAATCTTTAACCTTGCTTCTAGAATTAAGTTGTTTAGTGGTAGGGTGTTCATATTTGTTATGTGAATTTTTTGTGATGAGAGTTTTCTGATGCTACCTTCTATAACTTTCAAATTTATTGTGCATTGAGGTTACTCTAATCCCTGGCGAGCTATGTTGTCTTCTGACAACTCTTGTTCCAATATATGTTGTAGTAGAGCAATACCTGTAGGTTAAAAAAATAACACCAACAGGTTACTCAAATTGCTAAATTGGTTACACAATAGGAACTAGTAGACGGGTAAGGTTATACACAATGTACTATAACAAAATATGTAAAGTTAACAGTTATGCACCATATGATGCCTCTCGGTCAGCTGCACTTGGTTGATTTCTCATTGATAAATGATTTTTTTTTTGAAAGAAATCACAGGTAAATAACAAAGTATCAAATTATAGCCTCTGGCAAGATAGCCGTCAAGTCCTTTTACATTTGCACATAGTCAGTTATATATATGGCATATGAAAGCCCAGTTAAGGAATTTAGAATATGAAGTACACATATTATTGCAATGGTCAACCAAGTGGCAAAACTTTCATTTAATCGAAGTCAAGATTTACAACCAATGCCTACATCATACTACCATAAAAAGACAGCACAGTTTATACTTGTCAAGCAAAAAGGTTTACAATTGTATACAATGTGTCTTTTTTAACTACCGTAGATCTGTTAAAGAATGTAAGCTTGGGGTGTTAACTTTGACTTCTGTTCAGTGAAACTTTTGTTACTTGGTTGACCGTAGCAATATATCAGACAATGAACTGTTTGTTAAATAAATGTAAGCCCATGTATTCACAAATCAAGAACCCCGTCAAAACTTCCACTGGATCAAATATGCAAAATACATGCTGATTTACTTCCCCTTATAATGTGTAGCACATACACCAAACAAGCTTTTGGGTGTTATGTTTAATTAAAATTGTCCTATAGATTCTTTCAAATAGAATAGTAAAATCACTTAAAAGGATTTTTATTGTATTTAACGAAAAACTAAATATTTGCTAATTTGAAATATTAATATACCCATTGAAATAAAATTAAAAACATTTATATTATAGAAGTACTGTTAAGTATTGCTATATTTCTATCTTATAAAGAACAATTTTTCTTGACAATCATCATAATTTCATGTGGAGTTATGTTTAAAGTAAGCAATAAATATTATATAGATAGCAGTGATTTATCGAGTTTTCTTAATCAAATAAATCTCATATTTTCACTCAGGGAAATAAACAATTTATTTTCACTCTAGGATATGACGTCACACAATTATTGTCAATGTAAACACATGGCACATTGATATTAAAAAGATGATCCCCATAAAACTGCATCCAAAATCTGTTCATAAATTTGAAAATCTATATAATAATAAGTATAACTAATCAACTGTAATGAATATCAATAATAATGTCACTCATGTCGAACAACGCAACGGATTAAACTCGTTTTGGAACAAGTTCCAAAACTCGTTTAATCCTGCGTTGTTTGGCACTCCTGACATTAATATTATTGATATTCATCACGGTCGATTAGTTATGTTATAAATATTGAAAATAGGGTAATATTTCCCTGGCCTGTAAGTTCAACTCTCAAAGTTATTAACAAAATTTCTGTTTTGAAATTGAATGTTATGCCTTATGAACTGGTGATGCCTGTGATAAGTAGTTGACAGATATTACCATGTGAATAATAATAAATGTTGAATGTTTGATCTGTTACATATAATGTACTTATATTTACATATTTAATCATTTTTGGAAAAAAAAAACTCCTGCACTGACCCTTCAATCTCCTGGAAAATTAACAAATTATGATTATACCCCCACTCATGAGTGGGTGGTATATTGGAATACCCTTGTCCGTCCGAAGTTTATCACATTTTTCTCAGCTACTGCTTGGCCCATTCATTTTAAATTTGGTATTTGACTTAATATATAGGGGGAATGTGTTGTCTGCCATTTTGGTCTCCTAATGATATCAACTTCCTGTTTGGCAGGACTTAGCCATTTTCCCTTAATTGAGCATAGTGAAAATTTTCGTCGCACTTTTCTCAGCTAGTGCTGGGCGGATTTATTTCAAATTTGGTATTTGACTTTATATATAGGGGTAATGCGTCGCCTCCTATTTTGGTCGCCTTATGATATCAACTTCCTGTTTGGGGGGACTTAGCCATTTCCCCTTAATTGAACATAGTGAAAATTTTCGTCGCACTTTTCTCAGCTACTGCTGGGCTGATTTATTTCAAATTTGGTATTTGACTTTATATATAGAGGGAATGTGCGCCTCCCATTTTGGTTGCCTTATGATATCAACTTCCTGTTTGGCGGGATTTTGCCATTTTTACCTTTATTGAACATAGTGAAAATTTTCGTCGCACTTTTCTCAGCTACTGATGGGCCGATTTATTTCAAATATATATTAAACTTTATATATAGGAAGAAGACGTCGTCTCTTATTTTGGTCGCCTTATGATATCAACTTCCTGTTTGTCGGGACTTTGCCATTTTTCCCTTTATTGAACATAGTGAAAATTTTCGTGGCACTTTTCTCAGCAACTGCTGGGCCGATTTATTTAAAATTTGGTATTTGACTTTATCTATAGGGGAATGTGTTGTCTCCCATTTTGGTCGCCTTATGATATCAACTTCATGTTTTGCACGACTTTGTCATTTTTCCCTTTATTGAACATAGTGAAAATTTTTGTCGCACTTTTCTCAGCTACTGCTTGGATGATTTATTTCAACGAGTGGGGTATACCTAGCACGACAATGTGTGCAACCTCATGTTTATTTCAGTGGCATCTTACAGAATTTTTAAAGTTTTGTTAATTATTTGCTAATATTCTTGCCTTCAATTTGCATGAAAAAGAAAAATTCGGAGTCACTACACTTACATGTATTTTTGAATAATGGCAACCAAAAAAAAAAGAAAAATCCCTATTACTTATATATACAAATTATCTCCCTTGCTAAAAAGGTTCAATATTCAACATGGTTACCAAATTAAATTGGCATTATTTGATCAAATTTAACTATCATGAGACATTGAAAATCATTTCTTCAATATTATCACAGTGGATTTTTTTTTATAAACTGCACAAGAATGATGCTCAGTTTTAAACCCCTATACTACCTTCAGCCAAAAAAAGATAGCCATAAAATAAAATTGCAATATCTTTACTGCAAAATAAAGGAATGCAGATACATATTAGGCCATAATAGAAAAAATATCTCATCCATTGCCCACCAAAATTTTTCACCCTCCTAGAATAAATTGTTTTGATTTTTTGGTTAATTGGGGTAAATTTCTTTTTAAATGACAGCATTTTTTCACAAAATTTGATAAAAAATATCTAAAAAAAAATTGCAGCCCGCCTGCCTGAAATTTTGAGAAAAAAATAGATGAGAATCTAGAAATTATTTTATTATTTAAGAATATGAAATTTATTTGAACTCCCTGTAGTGGAACTGGGGAGAAATGATTGGTAAACCTCAATGGCTGTTTCTTAGGTTCATAGAAATAAATTTCAGATTTTTTGACAACATACCTGTATCATATCTTACTATGTACAGCTAAATATTAATTAAAACTAGGTACTGTAAAATTTAGAGAATAGAATATACAATGCGATTAATTGATGTACCTATATTTTCAGTGTGCTGCTCATCAATCTACATCGGTATGATAACGGATTCTTTTATCCCACTTCAACAGACGGTTCAGAACAGGAAGTAGGGGCAGGAAACGGAGAGGGATACAATGTTAATATTGCCTGGAACTATGTAGGTTTGAATCAAATCCCTATAGACTAAAAATGGGGAAACATGTGGGAATTTTACAATTTTTCTACTGTCAAATTTTGTTAACTGGATCCTTTTTGAAAAAAAAAATCAACATTTCTATCTCTGAGACTCAGGGCCAATTAAAAAAAGTTGGACCCATGTGAAAAAATTATTCAAAAATTTCTCTATCTCTGAAATTTCCTTGCCAACGAGACGGTTCCATTCAAAAAAGATGTTAATAAGGTTTGTTCCTAAACAAAGATGGCCAAAGTAAGGAACACAGTTAAGCGTTGGACCTGAAAGAAACACACACAAAGGTCTTCTCCTATGAAGCAAAATGAGCCAATCAGAACTAGCTTAGTCACAATTGTCTATTGTGGTCCCTTTCAGAATTATGTCTAGAAGTTGGGCACCAAACCTCTTGGTTTAATATGGGACCCACAGGAAAAAAAAACATTTAACGATCCCCTCTGAAACTAATTGGCAATCTATAATCAAATTTTGTCACAATGGTCTTGAGTGTACCCTTCAGTAAATGTGTTCAGCAGATCTCTATTCCAACAAAGACATCATCCAGTTTGAAAACATTGTTTAACATTGTACCATATGGAAAATGCATATTGAGATCTTTTTCTCTGCAACTACTTGCAGTTCATTGCCAAATTTAGCCCTAATGGTCCTTTGATGGCCTCCTGTCCGGCAGGTCTTCACCTCCTCCAAGATGGAGAGAAAAGTGTGCAACTTTAGACCTATGGCAAGCTCTTCAAAGATCTTCTTTGAAATTACTGGACCAATTAGAACCAAACTTAGTCACAGTGGTTCTTTTCAAAAAAGATACACATGAAATAGATTCAGAGACCATCTGCTGTGGAACTACTGGGTGACTTGGAACCCAAACTAAGCGCTGTAGTCCATTTTGAGTTCCCTTTTAGATATTATGCATGACAGGTGCACACTTGATCCAAAATGGCAAAAGACCAGAAAAAAGTTTTACATTGAACTCTATAAAAAACAGATCCTTAGATCTACTTTGAAACTACTTTGTTAAAGGATCAAACTTAGTCACTATTTCCCCTGCAAAAAAACGGGTCTTGAAGGACAATTTATTATCCAAGATGACCACTTGCAGGGAGAATAGTGTAACAATAGATCTTATAGAAAACACATACAAAGATCTATTCCTTTGAAACCACCTAGCTGTTTGGAACCAAACTCTCAATAGTCCTTGGGTGGTCCACTTAAAATAAGAATACCATGGTGCTCATAGAAATGTGTTAATGCATGCATCCCCCAATCAAAAAGCAGAAAACAGTGATAATGACTTGGCTCCTGAATATAAACAAACAGGGTTGCGCCTGTCCTAAGTCAGGAAATTTATTAAGCCTTTGTGTGTCTTGTCTTTTTTCTAGTTAGTTTACTTTATGTCTATAGGAGTTTAGGATGATGTTTATTTCGCTGAACTTGATTACTCTTTATTTAGGGGCCAACTCCGACCTGCCGTTGGGTGTGGGGTTTCCTCACCGTTCATTGAAGATCTTATGGTGGCTTTGAGTTGTTATTACTCCCCTTTGGGTC